>JAVXUO010001369.1:0-166606 GCA_033065855.1 Escallonia rubra | reverse complement strand
TTAATGTCGTTGTTGCGTCATGTATACCGTCCTTTATTATTATTATTTTTTATACTTCCTTTCAGTTTACTTTCTTTCAGACCTAGAACCTAAATCCATCTCATGCTCTCGCTGCCCCCATTGTGCACCCATCGCCACTGTTCCCCCCTCTACTACAGTAGCTCCCGTCGTTGTCACCTGTCGCTCCACTTTACGTGCCATCGGTGCTCCAGTCAACGCCATTACTCCACGACTCTACCGCAGCTACTATAAACTGCTCGGACCACCCCCACATTCATCTTTCTCTCTCCTTTTCACTATCTATCCCTTTCACTCTCACACATAAAACCCATAAAAGAACATCTGTAGACATCGGTTCAGTCCAGTAGCAGATCTGAGTACTGTACCTGTCGATACCATCTCTATCTTTTTCCTTTATTCACATATCCATTTTTTATGTTCATCTAATGCTGTTGAGCTGAACCCATCACTATCTTTTTCATTTATTGCTACTGTTATGAAAGAAGTTATTGCCATCTTGGTGATATAATCAAAACAAAGGAGAACTAATATGATGGTTTACCCAAATTGGAGAAGAATATGGCCCTTGGGTTCCCCTCAGAGAAAGGCGATCAAACAATTCCCAATCATGGTCCTTGCGGATCGGATCATCGGGACCTATTGTTAAGAATAGTGAATTACTATTCTCATTAACAGCATTTAACCAACCGGGCAACCATATGCTTCGACCCGCATTGAATGCGGGGCCATTCGTTGAAGATAAAAGTACATCGAACCCATATGAAGTTTTCCTAGAGTAATATTCACTCGTGATGGTTTGCCGCTAAAAAGAGGAGAAATAAACAGAGGAAAATTTGTTGCTATCATTATATTCACATGTGATATAGTTTGCTGCCAAGGAGAGAAGGGGGAAAAAGGAAAGAATTTTTGGTTTTAAGGTACTTTCAATAATTAAAGGAGTTTAGTTCCAATTGTAGTATTAGTAATGGTAATTTTTTTTCTAAAAATAAACGGCTTTAATTTTGATGATTTCAATTTTTAGTTCCAAGTTTTAGGAGTTTAGTTCCAATTTTAGGCAGTGTAACGGTTTGTTGTGTAGAAAGGAAAAGGAAGAAGAACATCTATATATTTTATTTGCATTTGCGTCTCACTTTTAAAAGGCTCCAGGAGTCTTCGCCCCTTTGGTGCTCCTGCGCCTTGGATAATAGTAGGCTTGACTCACACCTGTTAAATTCATATTCTTTTATCATTAAAAGATACATTAGTGAACTTTTAAGCTCTTTAATGGTAAATTTTTTAAATTTAGTCAAAGACGTAGCAATTGATCAAAAAATTATTTGACTTTTTGATAAGCTTCAAATATATAAAAGAGTGAAAAAGGAAATCCTAACAACATGCTCTCAATGATTACATAAGCATTGTTCTTATGAGATCTAAGCTTGTGAATGGTGTGTTTCCAATGTTCGTTTATTACGAAGGTGAATGTGTGTTATTGTTTCCTTAAGTTTATGTATTTGAGTAAGTTATCACTTTTAAATTTTACATTAGTTTGTCAAGACAGCTTCTTAAGTACCCCATCCGTCCCTAAAAGAGTGATTCATTTCACTTTGCACTCATATTAGGGATTTAGGTTATATATTGTGTGTCTTTCCCATTTTACCCTTTAGAGAGAGGGGGGAAGAGAATGGGCTATGAGAGAGAAAATTGGTTCGTAGAATGTTAAATGTAGAGAGAAAAATAGAATAAAAAAGTGTAAAGTGGTGGGCCAGGAGAGAGAAAATGAGTTGGTAGAGAATTAAATGTGGTGAGAGAAATAGAATAAAAAAAGTATAAAAATGGTAAGTATGTAAAAACACTTATAGAATCTTTCCTAATTTGGAAGTGATCCTTTTTGTGAGATAGCCCAAAAAAGAAATATGATCAGTTTTTTAGGGACAGATGGAGTATCTAACTATTAAAAAAAGTTTTTGTAGATATATACTAATAAGACGCACATAGACCTTATCTACAATCCCAAGCTCAGGGTAACTTGATTCAATGTAAAATGTTTGTATATCAACCATATGTAACTCAGTTGTCTGCAGTTTTTCTGTCTGTGAAAATTTTATGTACCAAAAAAGTTGAAACTTCTTAATATGTATATAAGTTAAATAGTTTTTTACGGAACTGTTTAATTAAAAGTCAAAAAGCACCCTTAATTTTAACAAACTATAAATTTCAAAGAAGCTATTGCAATGAAAGAAAGTCAAAATAATACTTTTAACTTTATACAGCTTTAAAACTCAAAAAGTTTATTCTAGAGGAAGAAGCTTAATACTATGCTAATAGTAAAAAAATCTTCTTAATATAAAACAAATTATAACCTATATAAAAGGACATTTTAAGGAACACAAATTTAAAAAGAGTATTTTCAAGAAAAAATATGTAACATTTTAACCCCATGGATTCACATTAATTGAAGGCGGGGCTAGATACACAACCATATTAGTTAGATTCATACTCTTTTGTCTCTAAAATATGCATTAATGAGCTTGTAACATCTTTAGTGACAAAATGTTTAAGTTTAGACACAAATGTTACAATTTAGCCTCACATTTTCTTGCAACTATAAGATGCATTAGTGAATTTCTAACCTCTCTAGCAAAAAAATGTTTAAATTAACAAAAAATATTGTTATCTACCCTCGCCCTTCAAAAAAGTAAAAAGCTCCCTTAACTTTTCTAAACATTTTAAATTTAAAAAGGATATTTTTAGAAAAAATAATGTCTAGTCGTTTAACCCTTTGGGATCATCATTAGATGGTGGGGCTGAATACCCACTTCTTCCATTAAATTCATAGTTTTTATTACCAAAAGATGCATTAATGAACTTTTAACCTCTTTAATGAAAAAATATTTAAGTTTAGCGAAAAATGTTGTAATTTAGCCTCGCCCTTCGAAAGGTTAAAAAAAAACCCTTAATTTTTAGAAATGTTTGACATTTAAAAAGGTTATTTTAAGGAACAAAAAATGTTTAGCCGTTTAACCCCTTGCGTATCAAAAGTTGAGAGTTTTCAATCATTAAAAAACTCACTAATCAAGCTCAAACTAAAATAAATTGGTGCATTTATCAATTAGGTTTCAGCTAATCCTATCACCGATGAGAGTGAAATATATAAACACAATAATCATATGAAGGCGATACAAATATATGTGATATTCTGGACTGCAGTGGAAATACACCAATAATAACTACGTGATGAACATCTTACCATGCAAATAAGGATATTCCAACAACTCTAGTACGAACTTAGGATTGCTTTTTTGTCGAGAATCTAAATTATAATTAGGAGCAAAATGGTTCAATCTAGTGATTCTTAAAAGTCATTATATATGCATTTAAAAAACCTGGATAACTCCATTTTTACGATACTACCAATTAATATGTCTATATTCAATATTTAGAAAAAATATCAGTTCTAAGATAATTTCAATATACCAATAAATATGTATTGAAACACACACACACACACATGCACAATAGTTCAGAAATTTTATTTTTAGAATTTTGACTCAGCATTGTATTTTATTTTCCCTCTCTGGTTTTTACTGCAGGTGAATACCAAAAACAGTCTTTAACATTTCTTCATTAGTGAGCTTTGATATTCTATACAATGAAATATTTGGTAGCCTACCAGCTGATTTGTGCTACTTACTCCCGATGCTCGAACGCATTGGCATTGGCCGGAATCAGTTCACTGGAGAAATTCCGTCAAGTCTGCCACGTTGTGCATCACTTCAATTCATCAGTTTAACGGCCAATAAATTCACAGGAAGCATACCGCAAGATATTGGGAATCTGTCAATGCTTCAAACAGTATATCTTGCTGTGAACCAACTCACTGGAACAATCCCTAACTCAATCTCAAATTCTTCCAAAATCATTATTCTAGATTTGGGTTTCAACATGCTTACTGGCAATGTACCCACGTTTTTAGGTGAACTTACATTCCTCCAACGTCTCTCACTTGGACCAAACCTTTTGACAAATGAACCATCTCTGGGACTAAGTTTTCTTACCTCACTAACAAATTGTAGGTCCCTGAGACAATTGGGGATATGATCAAATAGACTGCATGGAGTTCTTCCAAATTCTGTCGGGAATCTGTCCGCTTCTCTTGAATTACTTGACGCAACTGGCTGCCATATTAACGGCACGATTCCAAGTGAAATTGGTAATCTGAGTAACTTGGTGAGTTTGGGTCTCGGGGATAATGATTTGACAGGATCAATCCCTGAAACAATAGGAAAACTACAGAAAATCCAACAGCTGCAAGTATATGACACTGAAATACAGGGGTTGATACCCGACAATATCTGCAAGTTAACAAACTTGGGCGAGTTGAATTTGATGAATACCAAGCTTTATGGATCGATACCAGGCTGCTTGGGGAACCTTACTTCATTGCGAACACTTCAGTTAGGCTCCAACGCACTCACGTCTCATATGCCATCAACTTTGGGAAGCTTGAAAGATATCCTCATCCTCAATTTGTCCTCAAATTTTCTGAATGGTCCTCTGCCTCAAGAAATTGGCAGCATGAAGTCCATTGTACAATTGCAATTATCAGGGAATCAGTTCTCAGGTTACATACCAACTTCTATTGGGGAGCTACAAAATTTGGTTAACCTCTCCTTGTCAAGAAACAGATTACAAGGCCCTATACCTGAATCATTTGTTGATTTGGTAAGCTTGGAATCCTTGGACCTATCCCTAAACAATCTTTCTGGCACGATCCCTAAGTCATTGGAGAAACTTTGGTGTTTAGGCTATCTAAACGTTTCTTTCAATGAATTAAATGGTGAAATTCCAAATGGAGGAACCTTTGACAACTTTACAGCTGGATCATTCATTGGAAACGAGGAATTATGTGGAGCACCTTAGTTCCATGTCAAGGCGTGTAAAGGCAATAAACGCACAGGATTCAGCAAGACCAAAATTTTCCTGGTCTATATCTTGCCATCGATCTCGTTGATAATTATTGTCATTGCTATTGCAATTTGGTTGCTTAGACGACGAGCCGGCAATACACATCTTCTGGTTCGGGAAAATTCACTGCTTTATCCTTTCAATAAAAGGATTTCATACTACGAGATTCTTCAGGCAACAAACAACTTTAGCGAGGACAATTTAATTGGTAGGGGAAGCATTGGCTTGGTGTACAACGGATATTCTACAATGGGATGGTTGCAGCCGTAAGGGTTTTCAATCTACAACTCCAAGCAGCGTTCAAGAGTTTGGAGGCGGAGTGTGAAGCAATGCGCAACATTTGCCACCGGAACCTTGTTAAGGTAATTAGCCGTTGTTCCAACCCAGATTTCAGAGCCCTGGTGTTAGAATATATGCCTAATGGGAATCTTGAGAAGTGGCTCTACACTCACAATTATTTCATAGATCTTGACCAAATAATATTTGCATGATGGTTATTCACCCCATGTGGTGCACTGTGATTTGAAACCAAGCAATATCCTTTTAGATGAAGACATGGTCGCCCATGTAAGTGACTTTGGCATAGCAAAACTCTTAACTGAAGACAAGCCAATGACACAAACCAAGACCCTCGGTACTATTGGGTATATGGCACCAGGTACGCTTTGTCTAATGGTATTATTACATCAACTCATGAAATACATGCTCAGTTCCAGTATGTCAACTCATGAAATACAGCGACTCACGAAATGCATGCACCATATTTCTAGTCTCTGAAGTTAACTAAAGTATGAACGTTACATAAATTAACCCAGTAAAATTTTGTAAAAGCTTAAATGGACTTGTACATACTAAGGTGATCTCTACTGATGTTCAACATTAAAAAATGAATCATTCTTCTCTAGTGGATTACTTAATGAATGTGTAACATTATCGCAGAATACGGGACAGCAGGCATAGTGACCCCTATGGGGGATGTTTACAGCTATGGGATTTTGTTGATGGAAACATTCACAAGGAAGAAGCCCACAAACAATCTGTTTGTGGGAGAACTCACCATGAAAAAATGGGTGTCCGAGTCATTCTCTCAAGCAGTACTCAACATCGTGGACGCCAATTTGCTGACGGGAGAAGATGAAGATTTTAGTGAGAAAGGAAGTTGCTTGTCAATGATCATGGAAGTAGCACTAAACTGCACAGAAGATTCAACGGACGAGAGGATTAACATGAAAGATGTCACAAGTAGGCTTACAAAGATCAGACAACGCTTTAAGGGATTGTAATGGCAAGATTGAACTTAGGCTTTGATATTGTCTCATACTACTTCATCTGTCTAGTATCTAAAAATTGTTGAAGTGGCATGGAGGAATGTTTCATAATCTGCTGCTATCTCATACATGAAACTAGTTGTCTGCTAATAATAATGTTTCATTATCTGCTGCTATCTCATACATGAAACTAGTTCCGAAAGTCTTTTCTTGTGGCTTAGCCAGATACTTCAATTATTGAGCAGGTAAGGTGCTGATGGTCAGGCAGGAGGACGTAAACATAGCCTATGGAATATCGGATTGATTTTAGAATGGTCAAATTTGATTTAATTTATATCTCTATTTATCTATACATATATAAAAGCACGGAGGGAGTTAAATAGCTTATTTTTTCCCCCTTAAGATACTCCTTTTAAATTTAAGTCTTCAAGCAAATAAGTGGTGGCTAAGGGTGTTTTTTTTTAACATTTATTTCCCATTAAATACCCTTCTTGAATTAGAGTGTTACTTAAAAATAAGGGTGATTTTGACTTCTTATAGGGTACCAAGCCTCTTTCTTCAAAATACCCTTATTGGGATATATGTTTTTGTTAGATTAAGGATTGTTTTGACTTTTGACTTAAAACTTTTTTTTCATTAAATACCTACATTTAATAAGATGTTATTAAAAATAAGGGTATTTTTAACTTTTCATATGATATCAAGTATCTTATGTGAAAATATCTTTATCGGAATATATGCTTTTGTTAGAGTAAATGATTGCTTTGACTTTTATCCACACAAAAAAAAAAAGAGAAAAAAATCCTTTAAAATCACCCTTGAACTCCTGCATGCTCTCTAATTATTGAAAAAATTCTATCAAACCATACCGCCTCCATTCACATTAAAACTAAAGTATCTTAGAGTTATTATATTTTCTCCATCATAATCGATTAAAGAAAATAACTTGTAGGAGTTCAGAGTTTTCTATAGCCTTTTTTGGAATGTAATATATCTACACTAAATTGAATATTTTGTCAGAAACTCAATCCCTTTTAATTTTATATTTCATATTTGTAAGTTGATACGTATGTTACATATTTGAATTAATTATATGTATATAGATTTCAATACAAATATATTGGTACCTCGAAACTATCATAAACCTGAAGTTCTAGATTTTGAATATGAATATATTGGTATAAGAAAGCTATCGTAAAACTGGAGTTTTTTAGAATTTTTCTAAATGCATATGTAATCCTAACTGGAATTAAATGGCTAATCCTTTTTTTTTCTTTTCATAAGATGCATTTTTTAAACTGAAGTCCTCTTACAAAATTAGAATTGATTATGTCATGTTGAATTAAATTGTTGTTAAACAAATAAGAGTATATTTGGCTTCTCTTAGGATATATAACATCTTTCCTTAAAATTCCCTTACAAGAATATATGCTTTAGTTAGAGTTAAAGAGTTATTTTTTCTTTTAGTAAATAAAAAAATATATGAACCTACAAAATCACCCTTGAACTCGTTCTTTGATTACCGAAAAAATTTCTATCAAAATCTATTGCCTCCATTCACGTTAAAGCTTGATCCTCAAAGCTATTGCATCTTCTCTATCAATTTCGATTAATGAAAACAACTTGCAAAGAGAACAATGGTTTCTATAGCATTTAAGAATAAATATAATCTACCTGAACAATATTTTGTCAGAAACTCAATCTTTTTTTAATTTCGTATTTCACAATTTGTATGTTGACGCGTATGCTGCAAATTTTAATTATTGTGCATGTATATGTATTTTAATGCAAATATATTCGTATGTTAAAACAATCATAAACTGAAGTTTAATTCTAAAATTTTATTACGGACATATTGGTTTAAGAAAATTTTCGTAAAATTGGAGTATTTTTTTTAAAAATTTTAAATGCAGAAAAATCGCTAGATCATATAATTCGACTCCTAATTATAATTTGAGTTTGGGGCAAATACATGATCCTATATTCGTGTTAGAGTTATTGGAAAACCATTATTTGCATGATAACATATCCTTCATATGGTTATTGTCTTTCTATTATCAACTGTATCCCGAGATATTATATATTTATATGGTAACATATTTCTTATATGACTATTATCTTCGTATATTTCCCTCTTATAATTGATAGGATTAAATGAAACCCAATTGATAAAGACTCAAACTATTTTGACTCAAATGTTTAATATTTTTTTTGAGCTTGAAAACTCTCAAGTTTTGATATGTAATGGGTTAAATAACTAAATCTTTTTTTTTCTTAAACTATTAATATTAAGTTTAAAAATTTTCTAAATATTTTGACTTTTTAAAAGGTGAGGTTAAATTACTACCGTTTTTGTTAACTTTAAACATTTTGAAGCTAAAGATGTTCACTAATATATCTCTTAGTGACAAAAGACTATGAATATAACAAAAACGGGTTAGGATCTGGTCCAAGCGTATAAAATAATCTCAAGGGATTAATTTATAAACAGTGTGCTGACTTTCAGGCTGAGTTTGCAACCATTGACTATAAGGTCGATTGGATGATGGTGGGTGAAGTGGATAGGTGGTGGGTTGATTGGACGCAGTGGTAGGTTGATTAATGGTGGTGGAAGGCTACTCTGATGGTGGTTAATGGCAGTGGCTACCGTGGTGTTGGGTAGTTGTTTGACGCAAACAAGAAATCTTATACATCTTCTTCTAGATTTAAAACCCTGAACTCAAATTTTCATTTTTCTCCATTTAGTTTGTTGCAAGTTATTTGAGTGAAAAACCTATGACAATTGATTGGAGTGAGAAGGCTGAAGAAAGGTGGGAAAACTGAAGAACATGATGATGGAAGGATGCGATTGTGGCTGTGGTTGCGGCCTTGTTTGGGGGGAGGGGGTGTGGGTGCATTTTTGTAACGCTTGTGTGTGTGTTGATGCTTAAGAAGTGTAAAGAGATGCTGGTGGTGGTGGGGCTGTATAATGAGATCAAAGAATAAGAAATGATATTTGAAGAATTACATTCCTAATTAATAGGCATTCTAGCCTTTTGATCTTTTTTAGTATTTTTGTTTGGTCAACATACATAAGTGCTATTTATTCCAATTAATGGACACGCGAGTAATTTTGCTACAGCCTCAAGGTCATGGGTGTAATTAACCCTATAAATTTCTTAACTCTCAACACCTTATGCCATAAGTAATATTTTTTTCCTTTTTATTTTGATGATACATGTCTTTATTTGATGAATGATCTAGGTTATGAATAATTTTCTTAAACTTTCGTTGAGTTTGCATTTATATTAAACCTATAATATGTATGCATAAATATAGGATAATATGTATGTATAAATATAGGATGGCAAACGTAGGCTTGTGAACATTATTGAAATTACTTAGTTCATTACCATCATCTTATATCAACTGCACACATTCATTTTGTAGTATAAATTTTAAAAGGACACAGACAAACACATATGTATATAGACTTTTTAGATGAGTATGTTTGGTATTATCATATCAGTCCGTGTTAAAAATAAAAGTCTTATAACAAATATATGCTAAATTACATGCACAACGAAATTAATAACCTTATTGTACTACTAAGATGGAAAAAGGTCATGATAGATAAAAATAAAAGAGAGTTTAGAGTACACTATCAAGAGAAATTTAGAATACACTATAGATTTTTAATTGAAAAGTAGAAAAAAAAGTATAATTAAGATTAAGTTCAGTTTTAGACAAATTGTACTCAATGTTGAAACTTAAGATAGAAAAAGTTAAAAAGACTTGCTTTGTACTCTAATCTTAAAATAAAAATTATTTGATCATATTTGACTACACGCTTATTTATGATATCATTTTTATTATATGAGTTTTTCATTTTATCCCGAGAGAAAGGGAGGAAGAAAGCGGTTCAGTAGAGAGAAATGAGTATACCTTCAACAATCTTTTTCGGATTAGTTTTTGAACTTTCGTTAATATCGCCTAATTATAATTCACACTTCTTCTCGATTTTACTTCCTAAACTTATATATATGCCATCTATATTACTGAAAATTAGACAACTCCAGTATATACACTTGATATTATTTATTTCTAAACATGTTCTTCATTTTTATTATTGTACAGTCAAACTTGTAGTGTTTCTTGGGAGTTAAATATTTGTGAACGATGTTTAATATTAATTACAATGTCAGTGTACCTTGGATAACAAGGTATAATATGAAACAGTCAGTGTTCTCTTCAGTGGCAAGTTGATGGGACCAGAGGAATAAGTACGATAAATAGTGAAAAATATTAGTGATAATTGGCATGAAAAATTTAGGTTTCAAAATAAGACCGTGTTTTGTGCAATGAACTTTTCATACTTCGAGTCTTTGATTAAAAGCTAACAACTGATTTATTATTATACTGTAATTATAATAATCGTAAGGTTTATAATATTTTAATTTCAAATCACTATATAACGTGCAAAGCACGTGATCCTTACTAGTACATATATAAAAGCACAAATGGGCTTAAATGACTAATTTTTTTTTCTGCCTTAAAGTACCCTTTTCTAATATATTTTTCATAAAAAATTAAGGGTGATTAAGAACGTTTTTGACTTATAACATTTATTTCCCTTTAAATACCCTTTGTTAGAGTTGAGGCTTATTAAAATATAAGGGTGTTTTTGACTTCTTATGTAATATAAAGCATCTTTCCTAAACTACCCTTACGGGAACATATGATCTTGTTAGATATAAGGGTTATTACGACTTTTACTCCCAAAAAAAAAACCAGCCCTATATAGTGAAGCAAGGTCTCCAAAATCTAGCTCACCCTTCCTTCATTCACATTAACCACAGCCACCAAAACCTCTACACCTTATTGTTTCTATTATTTAGCAAATTCTAAAGAGAAAGCTTTAAGGTGAAAGGTAATTCTTTATGAATAACTCCAAAATCTAGCTCACCCTTCCTTCATTCACGTTCTTGTCTTTTTTTTTTAAAGCTTTTGAAATGCTTAAAGGGACTATGTGTATTCATAGTTTTTGTGTGTGTGGTCATATTGAGTTATCGAGAATCTTGTTGGTGACGAATAAGATATATGTCTTGTGCCTGCTGTAAGTGAATGATTGAAAACAGAACTAGAAAATTAGCTAACCCACCATACTTATTTAACGTATAAAAAGAGAAAGAGAGAGATGCAAAAGAGCAAAAAAAAAAAAGCGCACGGGCGCGCGCACACACACACACACACACACACACACACATATATATATATACATATCTACATAGGAGTTGATCCGTTGACTGCGCGGGCAACTTCAGCCAATTTGCCCGTGCGATCTGGTTGTTCATCTGGCCCGATGGACGGGCCAAATCTAATTTTTTAAAACACTTTTTTGCCGTCCGTCCGCTACATTATGTAGTGGACGATACTTTTTACCGTTATACCCCTCATCTGCCTCGCGTAATTGGTTGGTGCAGCTAAAGTGTTTATCCGCTACATTGTGTAGCGGACATAATGAAACTGGGAAATACTTTCATTTCAATTTCAATGGGTTTCTCTCTCTTCTCTCTGGCCGAGGCTCTCTCTCTCTCACTCTCTCTTCTCTCTGGCCACCGCCGCCACCACACCAAGCACCACTGCCCCACAAGACCAAGCACCAGATCTGATGGGTTTGAGTCCCCGAGGCTCTCTCTTCTCTCTGGCCGCCGCCGCCATCAGACCAAGCACCACCGCCCACCAGACCAAGCACCAGATTTGATGGGTATGAGTGCAATGGGTTTGGGAATCAATAGAGGAAGGGTGATGATTTCATTCATTTCCTTCATACGGAGGCTGATGAACCGCAAAATCATGTTAAATTACTCATGATTCGTAGTGTAAACGAACGAACACAGACGAGCTCCAAACAAAGCCAATCCACTGGTCTGTTGGTAAGCAACTTGGTTCGTGTTTAATCTATTCTCACTAGCTAAGATAAAAAAACAAAGCTTAGTTCCAATAAAATGGTAACACCAGAAACATCTGCAAACAAGAACGCTCCCCAACATTAGAAGAGGCTGCATATGACAATATCGTCGTCGCACAACCTTCGACTTGCCAGCTAGTTGTGGCGATGGCTGTTGAGGTTGATTTTAGCATTCTCGATATCTTCAATTAATGGGTTTGGTCTCCTTTGACCTACTGAAAACGTGCATTTCCTTATTTCCCCAAAATCATTTGTATGTTGCATTTCATTTGATTTTTTATTCTTATTTTTCCAAGAAACACATGGGGAAAGACAAGACAACTCCAAGAAACTACCTGTCACACGACACCCTTTAGCCAGATCATCATAATTTATGGACCTCAACAAGAACAGAAGGGCTATCATCAGTTTCATTGTCCGCTACATTATGTAGTAGACGGTCAGGCAGACGAGAGGTATAATGGTAGCGGACGGTGAAAAAGTGTTTTAAAAAATTAGATCTGGCCAGTCCATTGGGCCATATGGACGGCCAGATCATGCGGACAACTTAGCTGAAGTTGTCTGTGCGGTCAACGGATCAGATCCCTACACATATATAATTGAAAAACTGACACCCAATTGTCAATCAACAAACTGAAACTGGGCTTATAGAGTGGCTGGATCTATAACCCACTTTGCATGATTACAATCGGGCTTGTAGAGTGGCTGCCTGGATCTATCCCACTTTGAGTCAAGACTCGGAAGAAATTGGACATGCTGTAGCAACGGGATATAAACTGGAAGGTCCACGCCCAATTGGAATGAAGTTGATCCATGTAGTGACAGGTGTAGACTCAAGCCTCACTTTGGCCCATTTTATAGTACTTCTAACATCCAACTCACAAGTCCAGCCCAGATTAAGCTTGATGGTTGGCTGATGGAATGGAACCAATTCTACCAACAACACAAAAGTATGGGGTTCAACAAACGAGCAGTGTAATTAACTTTGAAGTATAAGTTCTGAAAGGTGCATAATCAAAAGGTTAAAAGCAAAGATTGTCTTCGTTTTTTTGCATTGGAGAATGTAAGGAGCCGGTGCTCTGGGTTTAAGGGGAGCCAGGCAGTTGGGATTTTTGGTGAAGAGGAAAGGAAAGTGAAGGGGTGATTTGGATCTGAGAGCAATGTTTATGAGACGCCATGGGGATTTTTGATGTTTATTGTAGATGATAACTTTCTAAAGTCAGTTGCTAAATACCCATGACTGTGTTAAAAAAGCTTCTTAAATAACAAGTATTTGCATTTTTCTCAAAGTTTTGTTTAGATGTCCTGACAGGAACATTCGTAGCTTAATGACGGGAATCATACTATTTAAATAGTTGGATGTTTGTATGTATTACTTTGCACATGGATTTTACTTTTATAGCTAAAATTCTTATTTCAATAATAGCGTATCAATAGCACACTTTATTAATTACTAAAGTAGATACGTAACTTAATTTGTGGTACTTAGTTATTAGTTTAAGTATATACGCTTTTATTATAGTTAAGGTTTTTTTGACTTTTACTAAAGAAAAAAGACCTATGAAAATCCTAAAACCTCATCCTTAAACTGTTGCATACTCTCTTAAATTGTTACTGAAAAAAATCTTCTCAAAACATCCATTCATGTTGAAACTAAACTAGCCTATAACTACTGCATCTTCTCCATCAAATTTGATCATTAAAAACAACTTGCATATAACAGAGTTTTTTGGGTAACTTTTAAGTTATTGTGCATGTATAGAAAGTCACTTATTGTGCCTATAGCTACTACTTCCTTTTTATGTACGAGTTTTGAATTTTTGTTAATATCATTCAGCTATACTTCAAACCTTTTTTCATTTTCTAACTTTTATCTTACACTTTCCAAACCTTTCATATATGCCGTATAATTATATTACAAGAGATTGGACAACTCCAATATATAACTTCTCATTGCATTTTGGGTGCTTTTTTTACCTTTATACTGCAATACCAAACCTTGCAGTGTTTGGTGAGACTTAAATATTTGTGAGAGATATTTTGAAACTAATTAGAATGCTAGTACAACTTGCTAACAAGATAAATGATGACAACTTGATGTGACAAAAAAAAATGTCTGATCAATGACAAAGATCATTGGTAATTGGCATACTTTTTTATGATGAAAGAAAGAATACTTTTTTACGATGAACTTTTCATGCTTTGTGTCTTTGATTAGCAGTTCACAGTTGATTTCATTAGTAAGGTTTAATTAAACTGAACATATTAATAATGTTCAATTGTGTTTTTTAATAAAGTCCATCACATTTTTCTTAGAATTACTACCTAACGTACAAAGCACGTGATCATTGCTAGTATAAATTAAATGAGGTTGTTAGGTGTCTGGCAAATAGTAAAAACTTATTAACTCAGCTTTCATAAACTAAAAAAAACTAACTAAATCTTAATCAAGAAAAATACCGAGTATATAAACATAACATATACTATCCCTACTAATTACAGAGGTTCTTGTAAACATTTTGATCAAGCTCTAATTGTTTTCCCTTAATGTGGTATTGCTTTTGTACTTTTAGCTAAACATCATTCACAAATTAAAGCAGACTTCGCTAAAACCGTACTAAAGCGGATTTCAAAGTAGATTACAATTTAATCTAAAATTTACTTTTGAGAATCAACTCAAACAGACTCAGACAAAACTTATCTAGTCTATATAAATATATACTAGGCCCTAAGGTTGACAAAGGCACCTCAAAATCACTATTGACTAGTAAAAATAAAGTAGATAAATGTAAAAGCAAAAATCATCACAGGAAGTTAAAGATCAATATTACACAAATTAAAATTTTCTTTCTTTTTTATGTAATCAATATAAGAACCGAATGTAACTTAATTCATAAAAATATTCTAAAATATCAAAATAGCAATTTATGTAACAAATTATGTTAATAATAAACTTTAATGTGATACCCCGAAAAATATCAGAAATTAATGTAGCCGTGAATTAGATTAATTAAGGGGTGTTATTTCTATTAAGTAGCATTATGTTGATGATAATCAAGTGTTAAGGAGCTAAAGATGGGGTTAGGGTGATTTTGGGGTCAAATTGTAATTTCCCAAAGTTAAGGGGTCAAAATGTAATTTTAGAAACTTGAGGGGCCAAAGTGCAAATTTTGAAATTTGGCAAAACGTGTCATAATATGAGGAAATCAGACATGCACGATGGCCACCTCCTGGTTGCAATAAGCTGAGTCAAAGTGGAAAATATTAAAACACTTTGAGAGAAAATCTGGTGGGAAGAAATTATAAAAAGGAAAGTTTGGGGAGGAAAATGCAAATACAAGAAAGTTATGAACAGTAACAGTGGCGTGAACAGTACCGTGAAGAACACAGCAAACAGAGTGGAAAGGAAGAGAAGAAAGAAGGAAGGAAAGGAAAGAAAGAAGAAAAGGTTGAATCCGAACCCTAATTGGGTATGATTTTGAACCCGAAATTGTGAAAATTCGTTGAATTCGATTGAGTATATGACGTGGGAGTATATACGTGTATATATATTCGGTTATGTTGGTATGTGATTGGGGATGGAAGAATTTGTAATGGATTCTTGTTGGAATCATGGATATAAGACATAAAACAACAATGAAAAGGGAAAACGAATTAGGGTTTCGAATTGGGTTGATTTCAGTGTGCGTGGGTGTGTGTTTAAGTGTGTTCTAGTGTGTGTTCTTCAATTTCGGAAATGGGTATGGATTAATGTGGTGTAATTATGTAAATTGGATGGATTTAGGGCATTAAAATATAAATTTCGATGCGATTGAATGATTGAAAGTGAGGAAAAGTGAGAAATCCATGCTTAATTATGGGATGAGTGTGCCCAGGTGTGTGATGGGCTGAAGGAGGAAGAAGACATGTGCGTGTGGCCAAGGTGTGTTAGTGTGTGTGATGATCTGAATAGTATCATGTAATTGTCGCTAAAGATGAAAAATAATGAAGCAGTTTCTTATCCGAATTTTTTAAAATAGTTAGGGTCAGATTTAGCTAAAGTGCAAAAAAGAGACCCTAGTTATTTTTAGGAGACCTATGTCGTGGAAACATTTCAAATTTTTCTGAGGTCTGGAAGAGGGTGAACGGACGCGAGAAGTTTGGAACTTTACGGTGAAATTTAAGCGCAAATTTTTTTTGAGGACTCTATGATGCTTAGAAGTTCCATTTCCCAAGATTTCGGGTCATTCCGAAGTCGTTAGCCATTTGTGGCCGAACGGGTTTTTAAGAGCTTGGTCCAGAAGTCGATTCGGGATTTTTGGGCGAAAATTTTGTAAAATATTTTTTAACTCAAGAATTAATTCAGGAGACTTAAATTAGCTTTTTAAAGCACTTTTGATATTTTTCTGATGCCGAGAAACCTCAGGGGGGATTTTGGTAATTTGTCACTCGAAGAGGGGTATTTTGGTAATTTTTCCGGTAAAGTTTTTCAAAAGACTTTTTAGTCCGGAAAGTGTTTTAAAACACCTAAAAGGTTGTTTTGAAGCAGATTTGAGGTGTTGGAGTGGTAGTGAACTGTCAGGGGGTATTTTGCCGCCTAGATGGGGTATTTTCATAATTTGCCATGTTGACGCCAAATTTTAGGGAACGCGTGTAATTCAGCGTTCAAAATGGTGGGAAGTGAGGAATGATGTTAATACGTTGAAATAATGAGATAGTGGCTACTGCTAATGCGTTGGTAAGCTAGGTTAATGATCTAATTATTGGATTGGATTGGATTAACAAGCTGTCATAAGACGCTATAAATGATTAAATGGGAAGGGGTAGAATTGGGAGTGCGTATATGTGGAATGATTTCTAACGAGCAGAGTATTATTTGACTAGGTGATGCAGCTCGTTGCGATCAGAGATTGCGAGTTGCTTCGGCTATAAGCCAATCAGGTAAGGACAATGCAGTTCTGATATGCTAATTCATTGTTTCGATTAGCATGCCATGTTGATGACGTATTGTTGAATTCTTGTTGTTATGATTGGTCACCGGTAGTCATTGTGACCGGTATACGCATATTTGAATTGTGCTGTTGAGGACTTAGGGTAGAATAAATTTCCTTAGTCCGCCCTGTTGATAGAATTTAATGAGGATGATGCGTGTCCTAGTATGCTATGATTCGATTCGATTAGCATACCTGAATTTGAAGACGATATTGTGTAGAGGTTGTTGTGTGGTTGTTGCGAGATGTTGGCATTTCTTGATAGCTGATATCTCTTCTCTCTGAGAACACTATTGAGGACTTGTGGCAAGTTCTCCCAAGTCCGCCCTATCGTTGATAATGATGTTGTTGAGGTCGTTGCGTGTTGTTGTGAAATGTCGGCACTTATTGGTAGTCGACATTTCTCTTATGTAAGAACGTTGTGGAGGGATATCGGTAGTCTTCTCCCAAGTCCGTCCTGTTGATGATGTTACGTTGAACTCTTGTTGTTAAGTCTGAACACCGGTTGATCTTCTGATCCGGTATTCCTTGTTGAGCTGTGTTGTTGAGGACATAAGGTGGAATAAATTTTCCCTTAGTCCGCCCCGTTGATGAAGTCTTGTTGTTTGGCTGTAACGTGGTTAGGGAAAGCACTCTAAATGAGTTCCCTGCTTGTTGACAGTGTCTCTTTTATTTACTTGAGACTGAGATGAACATCCCGTAAAATGGGACATCAATATGAGGAGGATGGCCTATGAATTATGATCACTGGCCAAAGAGGATGAATGTCGCTCGAGCAGAGTCTGTCGTGTCTGGTCGAGTCATGTCTGTCGTGTCCATGTGCATTGCATTTGATTTGATTTTGATGTTGATGATTTTAATGATTTGTATTCCAATGATGTTTGCCTTTATGACCTTGGATTTCGGGTCCACTTGCATAGTCGGTCGGTCAATCAGTCCCGTCCATGAGGAGGTGGCAGTAATGCTGTTCTGTTGGGCCTTGAAGCCACTCAGTCTGACGAAAGAAAACATCGTTTGACAATTATGCTGATGTTGAAAATTATTGGAACTCTTGATTCATTTCTATCGTTGAGATGATTATTATTCCTCTGAGTCTTTTGAATCATTTGTACACGATACTCCTCGTGTTGTCTTTACTGGGCGATTTGCGCTCATTCCTTATGTTGTATTGTGCAGGCTATAAGGTTGATCAAGGAGAACCTTCTAGAAAGGAAAAAGACACAAGTTAGAAAAATTGAGCAAGGGGATCAGTTGTGTGAGGTAAGAACAGTTAGGAATGATGGAATAAAGAATGAGTTGCGAGATAGGTTGATAAGAGTCCTACGACTACAGTCGTACATTAGGTTGTAACCATTCATGTTGTTTAAAGACCTGAAGGTCTTCCGCTGTAGTACGATGTATATTTGTAAAAAAAAATTTGTAAGGACGCATTTTGGAGCGTCTATTAATGATGTATGAGTATGAGAATGTAATTGCTCTGTATTTAGCACATAATTTTGAATGTGAGTATGATTGATAACTCAGCCTGGTGATGTCACCTGGGTTGAGGGTGTCACATTTAAACTCTACAGTAGAAAGCAAAAACTACTCCAAAATATGCTAAGGAAAACACTAAACTGAAAATGACTTAAACTTAAAAGTGCTATAAATTCCAAAACATCAGTTTACTTTCACAAATTTATATTTTAAATAAATAACAGCACCTGTAAAATAGAAATGATATACTCCTGTAAATGCAAAAAAAATAAACAAATAAATTATAAGTCGTAAGCACTTTTTCTCGTCAATAAATTAACTTATAAAATTTAATTAGATTATTAGAAACTTAAAAAGCCCCTAAATAAGAAAGAATAAAATGGTATGAGAGACAAAATATATATTAAAATAAATGTTGTATCTTACATGTCAAATATTTTTATACATTGTGTAATCAATAATCTACTTAATAGGACTTAACAATGACGATTAAGTCGATAGTTTAAAATATCTTTAAGAATTAAGTCATATTTAGTTTGTATATTGTTTCCATTAAAATAAAAGAAAGCCCTTAATTTGGCAATTATGTATCTTTAGTTTCATACATGATTTTGCATTTTGTATATACGAGATTTTATTTCATCTTTTAAAGTATTTTTGAGGTATTAATAGTCAAAATTAAGGCCTAACACGTAAGCACGGGTTTTAGAGGGCATAGAATTCATTTTTATTGCTCTTATAAGCTTTAGTAAAATTGTAGTATATGCGAATTTGTTAACAATAAGTCATATTAAAGTGTGATGATACATGAGCAACTTTAATTATGAGAGATGAAAGAGAATGAATCAACAAAACAAACACATGTATCGCAAAAGTAACACTACAAGAATGAGAGGCTTTAGCGACCGCATTTTGCGACCGCACCAATACGCGGTCGCTAAATTATAGTTTAGCGACTGCATTTTTTGCGGTCGCTAAATATCTACATATTCTAAAAGTCAACAAATTTTATTTTAGCGACCGAAATTTGCGACCGCCTTATGCGGTCACTAATGGTTTAGACTTTGCCCCAATTTTGACTTTGCCCCGATTCTAAAAGTCAACAAAAACTCTCCTTTCTTATTGACTTTGCCCCAATTTTTCCCCTTCACTTCCCCAAAATGCCCTTCTCTCCCCTCTTTCTATCGGCCACCAACCACCGTACACATCTTGCCGCCGCCATCACGACGACCTACCACCGTCGACCAAGGCCACCTGTCCAAGACACCCACGCAGTCGCTGCTACCGGCCTTGCCACGAACATGCCGCCCCGAAGCTGCTGCTGACCTTCTCTACCCGAATTGGGATATTCGTGGGAGCACCAGTTAGCAGATCAATAACTGATCCTGCAGGTACTGATCTAGCTCATTCTCTCTTCACCATAAGAGTCTTAATACTGATACCAATCTGATTGGTAAAGTAATTTTTAGTTGAAATGCATTCAATCAGAGACTAGAATTTTATCTGTAGCCAGAGTCTATGGCGACGTGCCAAATGAGGAGGTGGTTAAGTGTGCGCCCAATAAATTTTTGTTATCTTGTCAAGTGAGCCTTGGCGTGCAACATGTGCACTGGGCTGTGGCTTCTTGGTTCCGCGTGTCTGGGTTGATGCTAGTGCATTCAGTGAAAAGGCATTCATCTCTTATTTTGATCAGTATTACACTGTTACATGTTTGTCTTTGCTCCTTTGCTTTTAGGCGATAAGCCAAATATGGTTTTTATTCTCTCGGGTCAGCTTGCATACTATAAAATTGCTTTCTTATCATTGTGTGCATGTATGTGTGTATGCATGTGTTTCAGAATCTTTTCCTTATAATGTTCATTTTGGGTTACATACTTCTAGTTGTTTCAAGAAACAACGCAAGAGCAAGGAAACTACAAACCTATACAAGCGCAACCTAATTCCACAAATTTTGCAGTATTTCACTTTTTCTCTTGTGAAAAATTAGTCTAAGTTGGATCGGAATTCATCCTTAAGTTATGTAGCATACTTTGTGTAAAACTAAACTGTGTCATGCTCAGTTATGTTTTGGACCCTCTTTGCCATGTCTCCATTATCCTATTGGTTGGAGAACTAACTCCTAGATACACACCGTCACTCGAGACATGCACTTGATACCATGTAAATAGGCCTGTAATATCCCACATCGGTTGTGGGATAGTTTGCGATTGGCCTTATAAGACCCTGCCTATGAACTCATAAGTACCTACTTGGCTAGCCCTTTTGAGGGAGGCAATGCCCTGTGGTGGGGCCGTGGACCGGGTCGTTACAGATGGTATCAGAGCCGACTCTCGAAAGCTCGGGCTGGGCCATCCAGTCGGGTTGCCGATGGTTGGGGGAAACGAAGGCAAGCCCGGGTATATCCCACATCAAGAGGATGGTTGGGGCAACGAAGGGTGAGCCGGGTATATCCCACATTGGCTAGAGAGGAAGATTCTGGGCCCACCTTATTCCTTAGCGAGGACGCTAAGGAATAAGGTGGGGAGATTGTAATATCCCACATCGGTTGTGAGAAAGTTTGCGATTGGCCTTATTAGCCCCTGGTTATAAACCCAGGAGTACGTACTTGGCTAGCGCTTTTGAGGGAGGCAATGCCCTGTGGTGGGGCCGTGGACCGGGTCGTTACAAGGCCCTTATTTTGCAAGATTAATTCATCAGAGATGACAAAAGATATATTGCAATTTTGTCATTCACATGTTCAAAGTCCAAAGAATTCCACGTGAAAAAGTGCAGATGGACATTTTCTTTTTCCATTCTGTTTGGATAACAGAACTTTCAACCACATGATGAAGCCCACTGCTATTCCATGACTTCTGCAACTGCTTTTGATAGTTCTACTCTTCACAATGATGCCTTGAAATTAGGAAACAATATTAGTGCATCTCTCTTCATTTTTTCAATACCACTGCTTCTGCTATCATGTGGTTTTGAGACTATTGAAACAGTGTGCTTCTGAAATACATACACTGTTGGACAAACTAAGTGGATGTTTAGGCAGGAGTGCGGCTTGTTAGACTGTAATTTTTGGGTCTAAATAGGCAGTGGTGCAATACCAACCTGCTTGTGGAAGGTTTACACGTCTATAAGATCTTCAAGCTTTGTGGTGCTTCTGTTATAAGATCTTTAAAAAGCATACTTGTTCGTTTGACAATTTTTAAAAGCATACTTGTTCATTTGAGAATTGAGATTATTGAAGGAGGATGTGACCTAATTGGATTGAAATATTGGATACGTGCATTTTGAACAGCTTTTTTCCCGTTTGAGTATTGATTATTTGATGTTTAATTTTAGGTTGTTAATTATGAATTGGGGATGTGAGAATTGAGATAGTTGATGGAGGATGGGACCCAATTGGATTGAGGCAATCAGATACGTGATTTAGTTGAATTGTGGGTTAAAATTAGGTTAACGTGCTTATGAAACATGACATGGTGGGTTGAAATTAGGTTAATTAGGTTCATCTTCCATAGGATAATTAGGTTAATAAGAATCATCTTCCCTGGGGTGAAATTCTGGTTCCGCCACCGATTAGCCCTAATCAACACTCGTTAATTCTGATTAGTGCTAATCAACACTGATTAACACTTATCAACACTGATTAGGCTAATCAGTCCTCATTATCACTAATTAACCCTGATTAACACTGAGTAACACTCCGGATACGTGTCCGACACCTCTCTGCGGTGTCCCGGTCAGTGTCGGTATCAGACGCAGTGTCCGTGCTACCTTGATTAGCAGTAATCAACACTGATTAGGCTACTGATTAGCCCTAATTACCCCTAATTAACACTAATCAACACTAATTAGTGGTAAACAGGCGTAATTATCCCTGATTAACAATAATTAGCATTTATTAGCACTATTCGGCCCTAATTAGCCGTAATTAATACTAAATAGCCCTAATTAGCGCTAATCAACCCTGATTAGCCCTAAATAACATTGACGGACACTAAATAGCCTAATTAGCACTAATCAAACCTGATTAGCCTTAATTACGCGTAATTAGCACTAATCAGCCCTAATTACGCCTAATTAGCACTAATCAGCCCTAATTAGCACTAAATAGCCCTAATTTACACTAAGCAGTGCTGATTATCCCTAATTAATAATGATTGACACTGATTAGCCCTAATTAGCACCTACGCAGCACCGACACTTTATATGAGTCTACGTATCGTGTCCGACAACTACCGACACCGCGACACCTCACCAGCACCTTCGGACATGTGTCGGACACCTCTCTGTTATGTCCCAGTCGATGTCGGTGTCAGACCCAGTGTCCGTGTCTGTGCTACCTAGATTAGCACTAATCAACATTGATTATGCTAATCTACCCTAATTAGCCCTAATTATTCTTGATTATGGCTAATTGACAATAATTACGCTAATTAGCCCTACTTAACACTGATTACCCCTAATTAGCACTAGTCATCACTAATTAGGCTAATCAACCCTGATTATCTCTAATTGACCCTGATTAAAAATGATTAGTAATTATTAGCAATAATCAACCCTAATTAGCCCTAAGTAACACTGACGGACACTAAATAGCCCTAATTAGCAGTAATCGGCTCTAATTAACACTAATAGCCCTAATTATGAGTAATCTGCAATGATTAGCCCTAATAACACAAATGGACACTAAATAACCCTAATTAGCACTAATCATCCCTACTTAACACTAATTAACACTGATGGATACTAAAAAACCCTAATTAGGCATAATTAGCACTACTCATCCCTAATTAGCACTAAATAGCCTTAATTTGCACTAATCAGCGCTGCTTATCCCTAATTAGCACCGAAGCAGCACCGACACCGCGACACCTCACCAGCACCTTCGGACATGTGTCGGACACCTCTCTGTTATGTCCCAGTCGATGTCGGTGTCGGACCCAGTGTCCGTGTCTGTGCTACCTAGATTAGCACTAATCAACATTGATTATGCTAATCTGCCCTAATTAGCCCTAATTATTCCTGATTATGGCTAATTGACAATAATTACGCTAATTAGCCCTACTTAACACTGATATGTCCGTGGACGATATGTCGTTGTGGTCAGACGCGACTGGGGGTCCTAGGAAGGACCGTATACTCGGCCACCCTCGTCAGTCCGCTCGAGCGTTGTTAGCAAACAGGCCATCATCGTCAGGCGAGACGAGTTGTACCGGTCCTCGGGCAGACTCGAAGACTATGGCTGCGACGTTGGCAGAGTGCTTTAATACAATGTTTGATGCGCGCATGCGGATGATGCTCGGTGACAGTTATGTAATTATAAAGGACCCCAAACTACATGTAATACAAATTTTCTCAATATCCTGCTGTATTTTGTGCTCTATATGTGATCTTGATTAGATATATGATGTTGAATCATTTGTATGGCTTTGTGCAGGGCAATACCGATGATCTCAGTGCCGGTGACCCCCGGGGCGATGAAGATGTTGTTGGATCAAACGTGCCTTCATCATCGAGGAATGAAGAAGATGATGATGAGGAATGAAGAAGATGATGACGGGGTTGGTTGTTCTACCGACGAGTGATTTAGATAGGGGTTTGGTTAGGTTCATTTGCCATGAATGTTATTTTCTTGTTTTGAATTGATCATCGGTACTTAACTGTATGAATTCTATTATTTTAATGCATATGTTAACATTTATCTATACTTTGATGAATGTGAGTTGCTGTTTGAATGAATGCGGGACAGGAGGTAAAACGGTTTTGAATGAATGCGTTGAAAGCTTTCAACGCATTCATTCAAAAGCGTTTCAACATAGGTTAAATCGGTTTTTGGATCGATTGGATTGGATTGGAATTGATATTAGTTTTGCGACAGGTTTTGTACCGGTTTTGGACAGGTCATCTGACTTGAAATTTTTTTTTTTGCAAAGCCAGGTTTTGCGACCGCAATATACGGTCGCTAAATTAAAAAAACGCGGTCGCTAAATGTTTTAATTATTTTTTTAAAAAGGATCATTTGCACATAAAACCCTATACTATAGGGGCGGGAGCGCATTTCACCTTAACGTTTCAATTTTGGTGCGATTCACC
Source organism: Escallonia rubra (assembly GCA_033065855.1). Classification (NCBI taxonomy): domain Eukaryota; kingdom Viridiplantae; phylum Streptophyta; class Magnoliopsida; order Escalloniales; family Escalloniaceae; genus Escallonia; species Escallonia rubra. The sequence continues at coordinate 141,887 of JAVXUO010001369.1, read as the reverse complement.
TTATTGTTCTTTAATTTGTGCTCAATTTACCAATTGATGGTTTGGAGTCTAATTTCTTGGATGCCCGTCAATATTCTAGGGGTAAAATGGTCACTTCAACAATTTTTCTGCATCACCCCTCCCTTTCTCTGTGTCTTTTCTCTTTTTTTATGTATTCACGCATCCAAGAGCACCACCAGACACGATTGCGCGGTCCACCACCCTGCCCACTTTGCTGCGGCCACCACTGGCCATAGCCAAGCACGAAACCACCCCCACCACCGACCATAACCACCGCCATACCCATAGTAACCACCACCCCAAACTTCTGATTCGAACCCTTATCATGTCATTAAGTACTTTGCTAAATCGTGGAGAGATAGAAGAGAGAGAGAGAGAGAGAAAGAGAGATCTGATGCTAGTGGCGTGGTGGCGCAGAATACACAGCCACGGTGGTGCACAGACTACACGGCGGCGGTGGTGGCGCTTGCTCCACATGCCAAATCGGAGTCCGCCCCACTAACCACCCGCTCTCATCACCTCAACACAATTAGTTCGCCACATCACCATCGAGTTCGCCACAACACCGTAGTGCCAAAATGGACCCAGATCCCTCACTTTCTATGGGGCTGAAGCTATCGATTGAATTGGCATAAAGGCTTTAAGCAAATACGAATTCCCCAAACCAGAGTCCACCACCCACGCTCTCGGCTCTTCAAGGAATCACAGGCCCAAAAATCTTGCACTCCGTTAACGACTTCTGCTCCCCTCCCTGACAGAAGAAGAACCTTGTCGGGCACCTGTACAGGCAGTTATCCCCCAAACTCACCGTTGCCGATCCCGGCTTCATACCCAACAGAGGTCTCGGTATTGCCCCGAAGAGATAGTTCCCCCCCAACAACAGCCTCTCGAAACCAGACACCCCTTCACCCGGACCCGCCGTCTTCATGGCGTACTGGACCGGTATCATACCTGACAGCTTGTTGTTCTCCAGCGACAAAGCCGATAATTGCGGCATCCAGCCCATGAAATCCGGTAGGAGCCCACGGATCTCGTTGTTGCTTGGCGACAGAATTAGGTTAATGGCGGTATTGGTTTGATGGATCGAGCGGCAGTGGCGCTTGTGGTTGGTTCGGTGGTGGCAATTTTAGGGATTGATGGTCGTATGAATGGTGGTGGCGGCAGCCGTGGGTTAGGTGTATATATGGTCGTGTGGTCAATTGAATTTTGAACATGAAGATGAAAGGGCACAGAATTGGTTTACGTGTGTAAACCATTTATTGGTTAATAGCGATGACGTGGCTGCCAACGTGTCACATATTATGAAGTTACAATTTTGTCCCTGGGCAATTGACGGGCATCCAATAAATTGGAGCTCAGCCCGTTAATTGGTGAAATGTGCTCAATTTTCTAAATTATGAGGTAAATTGAACCAAAATTGAAAGGTCGGGGTGAAATGCGCACAAACGCTTAAAGTATAGGGTTTTATGTGCAAATGATCCTTTTAAAAAATAATAAAAAATTAAAAAAAATTAAATTATTTAGCGACCGCCGGTCGCGGTCGCTAAATCGGTCGCTAAATATATAAATATAATTTAATAAAAAAAATAATAAAAAATTAAATTATTTAGCGATCGCCGGTCGCAGTCGCTAATTCGGTCGCTAAATATATAAATATAATTTAATAAAAAATAATTAAAAAACATAATTGTTAAATTAATAAATATTTAGCGACCGCTAAGGGTGGTCGCTAAATATAGTCGACGCGGTCGCTAAATTTAGCGACCGAAATTAAAATGCGGTCGCTAAAATTTAGCGACCTGGGCGTTAGCGACCACCCTTTCGCGGTCGCTAAAACCCTTTAGCGACCGCGTAAGGCTCTTTTGCGACTGCGAGGCGCGCTCGCTAAAGATCCTTTTTCTTGTAGTGTAAAAGCGGATAAGTAAGAAAAAGAACACTACAAAAAAACTTATGTATCGTTTCCATAAGCACAACACTTCGGCTATGAACCAGGGCAAGGCCCAATTCAGTTACATTTTATTTTTAATTGACTTATCGTTGAAACTTATTAAATTCGATGAACTAAGACGCTACTAAAGAGAATAACTCTAAAATCATGTCTCTACGAAAAATGTTTTGTTTTTGTAATTTTGCAAAGATAGACAAACTAAAAAGTTTACAATTAGGATGCCAACAACATTTGAAACATAATGTATCATTTGCTAGGTGAAATTAATTAATTTCAAAGTAGTTTACTTCATTTAAGAAGACGGTTCATTAATGCAGGCTGGTACTAAAGGTTTGTCATAAGATTACTTTTTTTTATTGTCCTAATATTTCTATCGGATTGACTAAAACACAATGTCAAATGTATAAAACCTTCGTTCACGTCTAGTTCTTTGTATTTATAGGTGTACAAAGACACATAAAAAAAAAGAACTAATATTTGGTTTCCTATGGATTTGTCATCGAATTTGCTTTAACATTTGTTAAAAGCAGTAAGCAAAACATGTATATAGAACTTATGCTTAGATCAGGTGGTAGATAATTCTGTGGTTACTCAAAAAACAATTTATGCAGGAATGATAGATAACATTAATGATAAATTGCACTTGAATTAAGATTTGGAAGTTTGAAATAAAGTATTCAAAAAAGTCTAGCATGCAATGAGTTATATATTAGTTCGCATCAAATAAGAATTTTACTTTATTTTATAGTATCTAATGTTTAGCTCTAGGTTTTGAAAAAGGACCAATTAAAATTATATTCATCATGAAATCATACAAAAAATTAATTTTTTTTACTTATGAACAGTTGAATAAACTTTTTGTTGGTCCTTTATTCATAGATTGCGGGACATATTTATGCTTTTTGCTTCATTACACATGTCATTATTAGTAACATTGGATTTTACAAATATTATTGATGTGATAGATGAAAATTATAGACCTCATAGTCCTCTGCTTCAAAAATTAAAAGGCATAATAAGGTAAAGAGAAGGCTCAAACGTTATATATATATATATATATATATATATATATATATATATATATATATATATATATAATCATTGTGTAGAGTTAAAAAATGTAACATCCCAAAAAAAATTTATTGTATCGGAAAATTTTGTTTTAACCTTGACCTAATTAGTTTTAGGGTGTTTTCGTAATATTAAACAGTTTTGGGTGAACTAGAAAAAAAATGAAGTTTGAGAATTTTTTTTAGTAAATGTTTTTAGGGCAAATATATACAATGACTTATAGGATTAGTCATCCCATGGGTGTTCTTCTCCTTCTTACGTAAAATCTCTAGGAGAAAGGTGGTTATAGATTAGAAAAATCCTGAATTCCCGTATTAAGCATACATCTAGAATTTGACAAGCAACAATATGCTCATTTGATATCTGATTTAGGTGATTCGAAAGCCTAAATTGCGTATTTAATTAGAGCTACAACTTAATCCATTTGAGGTCATCGTCAGACCCGGAGTAACGTTTTCCCAAAATCGGATAGATTTCATGTCTAGGTTTTCGACTAGCTCTAACTTTCTGATTTGATATCTAATTAGGCAATTCAAAAACCTAAATCCTGTATCATTTTGAGATCTACAATATTGTGGAGGGAGTCAAGTTTGTTTGAGATTGTATTCAGGCCCAAAATATCAAATTTCTACTCGAACATATTTTCTTTCAGGTATAATCCTTACCCTTTTCTCTCACATGATGTTTCGATGCTTTTTTTACCATCCATTTTGATGTATTTTTGAATATTTTCTAAGGCAATCAATTTGAAAAGACGTGTACATCGTATGATAATGATTATTTCCAAATGTTTGAGGTAAAATAATTATTTAAGGAAAATTGTTATTGTCGTCGTATATATAGAGGTAGATGGAGATGCAATTGCATAAGGTTATAAAACTTCTATACTTACTTCTTTTAGCGTGCGTTTACACATGGCATATGTCACGGCTGTTGCTTAGATACTGTTCAAAGATTAGGCACTATGAGCAATGTTACACTATGCACTTGCTGGAACATCCCAGTCACGCCGTCTTATTCCACGTTTCCTTAGAACTTGAAACCAAGCAAATAGGGATCCTTAAAGTAAAAAATATCATGCTATTTAGGATTAATGGTATCGGTCATATAGGACCATTGAATATATTGTAGATTTGTAGTACATCCTTTACCTCTCTTAACGACTCCTTTTGTCACATCAGTTCTTTATTCAACGGTACTAAATAGTAAAAAAAATCAGTTATCCAGGAATGCACAGTATCTACCCTGAATGAGGACACGGTTCCCCAGGTAGGTGTTTAGGTATACAGCCACGTTGGCATTTTGCACAAAAATCAAGTGAGAGACACTCTTTGATACAAGGTCCTTTTGTGCTTATTTCAGGAATATACTTGACAATGCCAATTTTGAGACCCAAACATATGAAGACACATTCAATTGCTTATGTCCAAGAGAGAGTTTTATCTTTTTTCAAAGCTTATAGGGTGTGACATTAGTAACATTTTGGGGTATATGGTTAAGCGCGTGCGCGCGCGCACACACACACACACACACACACTTCTATAAGTGTTTCCCATACAAATGTTTAGGCAAATCAGAAGCGAGCAATAATGTAATAATCATCTCTTATGAAGTCCTATTTTTCTTCTCAGCCACACCATTCTGTTGGGGACTACAAGGAATAATAATTTGGTAAATGATACCCTAAGTTTCAAATAGATCATCAAAGGAAATATTCATTCTCCATCCAATCGCAAGATTATATATATCTTATGCCCTAATTAATTTTCTACTTCCGCTTTGTAGATTTTAAATTTATCCAAAGCTTCACTTAGTCCTTAAAACGAATGCATAGGCATAACTAGGGTTGTATATGAATCGAATTCAATCCGAATCGAGGTATGTTAAAACTCATTTGTTTAGTTTCAGGTCATGTTCATGCTCGTGTTCATTTAATATTCAAAATTCTGTTTGAACTTATTTGCTGTTCGTTTCACAAAACTCGTGTTTCGCTCGAGTTCGTTCATTTAATTATATGAGCCAAACTCGAATTTGAAAACTCGTGTTCTCGTTCAAAAAAATTATTTCCAAACTAGAACTATATCTTACTTGATCCAATTGTCTAATTGAATTTAGGACTTCCAAGTTTAAACTAATTTATACTATAAGTAAGTTATATGACTTTTGGGTTTGGAACATATTATAATTAAGTTATTATCCAAACGAGTTGTTCACGGACACTTTAGAATTTTCATGCTTGGCTTGTTTAATAAACGAGCTCTAATATTTTGTTCATGTTTAAATTTGTATATTATCCAAACAAACATGAATGAGTTCTTTGGGAAACGAACCACGAGTAGTTCATGAACAACTCGGTTCATTTACAGCCCTAGGCATAACGAGAACATTCTTTTTTCGAATGTTGTTAAATATATTTTACCACCTCTTATCGGATGACTTTCCATTTCACACAAGTCTGAGTGCACTAATTCTAACAATAGAGATTTATTTTCAACCTCTTTTAAGGGTTCTCTAGGAATTTTTTAATGGGAACTAAACATTTTTGTAAACTAGATGAAGTATGCTAAAACTTAAGTTAACCATACTTCCCATAAATAAAAAGAAATAGCAAGGTAAGTAAATGTAGAATCTTCATTGATTATAGTAAGCTTGTAGAAGCCATTGGTAACATAGCCCTTCCTGACATCGTTTCCACCCCCGATCAGAATAATATTGTCTGACTCAAAAAAAATCTTAAATCCATATTTGTTAAGTACGCTAATATGTACAAGATTGCTCCTAACATTGAGAACATATAGCTGATCCTTCAAAATCAACCTTTTGCCAAAAGAGACATGCAACACCACTACCGACTCAAAGTCCTTTAACAGATTCTTGTTCATTGAATTTTGCTTGGTTTCTTCGGATTCTATCCACAACTCCTCATCTTCTCTTACCTCGCTGGCTTCCAAAACCACCAGACAACTATGTTGTCTTGGTCTTTTTTTTGCCACTAAGACACTCAGTAATCCTTCTTAAAGTGCCCGTAATTTCTACACTTCCAGTAAGCCTTTTTATACTTGTCTCGCACTTTGTTCTAAGAAGAACTTTGATCATCAAGCTATGCTTAGAGCCACTAGAAGAACCATGGTCTATGACAAGAGCCTTGGAGGACTTTTGGTCTTCTAACTCAAGCCTATTCAAGTTGCGAGAATTCTCTTCAACTTGGATGTACTCGACCAATTCTTGCATGGTTATGACATCTTTCTTTTGTTTTTAACTCTTTACGACACTCTTTCCAAGTAAAAGGCAGTTTAGAAATAATTGTCAAAATTTGGAGAGACTTGTTGATAGAGTGGCCCTCGCATATGACCAGATTCATAACCATTTATTTTTCTTAATTTGGGTAGTAATAGACTTGCTATCTATCGCACAAAAATTGAACAACTTACTAGTTAGGAACTTTTTGCTCGCGGTGTCCTCTGTCTTATAATTGTTGTCGAGCTCATCCCCCAGCTCTTTCGCCATACTGACTTCATATTTGATTTTCAGCATACTGATTTCATATTTGATTTTCACCATACTGATTTCATATTTGATTTTCACCATACTGATTTCATATTTGATCCTCATACACGTTATATATTGTGTTGAACAGCCCTCCCAAAGTACAACCCTTATAGTAGACGACATTTTCTTCCCACTTTTGACGCTGTTTTGTAGCAGTTTGCTTGGATGCTTCTTCAGCACTTTCTCTGTAACACCCCGATATTTTTTCGATTTATTTAGAAATTTTAGCGGTGAAAATATATTATTCTTAGCGCCGATAAAATTTTCTAACAACTTTTAGCAGCAAATTAAATGTTTAGTGACTAGCGTGACCAAAATTTTATGGGTAAACTTTTAGCGACAAATAGTTAAGCGGGATTATGGAACACAGTGTTAAATCCTTTTTTTAGTACGTTGATTTATTGTAAATAGTTATTTTAGTCCTTTCAGTAGTAACAGATCATTTTCGGTATATTTGGAATATTAACGAAACTTGAAGGGGGTTTTGGTAGTTTGTCTTTTAGGGTTTTTATATATATTCTCACATACTTTACGGCGGCCGTTTCCCCCACATCTTGTTCTCTGGTTCGAGATTCTCAGAGAAGAGCACGGCAGGGAGAGAAGAAGGGAAGAGATCGAAGAGATATTTTTCTCCGACAATGCTTTTTCGGTAAGGTTACTTTAAAAATCCATGCTTCGTGTATGCATATATATGTCTATTTCGGTAGGTATATAAAATGGGTATAGTTCAGTATGATAAGGCTGTTAAAGGGTTGGATTTTTGGGTGACTTTGGGTTTGCCGTGCTTGTGAGATCGAGTGGAAGCTGCGACTGTCGTGAGGGTGATAGAACGGGTTCACGGCTACCATGGCCGTGCGTCTCTGTGAGATTTCAGTGCATAAATGTGTCAGGACCGTGAGACAGGGGATGAAGGTGCAAGAGATGGGTACGATGTGCGGCGTGGCGACGTGCGTTGTGAGTGTGGAGTGCATGAAGCAGCTGCCTTCAAGACAACTGGCCATGTGTATTGTATGCACTAAGTTGTGTATATGTGGGTGTTGGAATGAGAAGGAGAGAAGAACCACGATGGGCTGCCGTAGTTGCACTTTTCAGTGTCATGGGTTGGTGATGGAATGGGTCCAGGGCTACCATAGTCGTGTTTGGTGTGAGTTCAGTGGTGTTTGTGGGTGCAAGATGAGTGTAGTGTGTGTCTGTGGTGAGGTATGTGTATATATGTATATGTTTTGGATGTATATGAGAGTGAATCTGATGGAAAATAAAGGGAGAGACCCACTGCTGTTAGGCAGTGGGCGTGAAAATGGAGGGCTTGGGTGCTGTGTGGAAGATGAGAGAGAGCAGCCATGGGGCTGCCGTGGTGCTGTGTGGGAAGAGAGAAGACCACTGTGGTACTGGATGCGTGAGTTGTGTGTAGTGATGTGTGTGCGAAGCTGCCTAGAGGCAGTTGGCTCTGTGTGTGTAGTGCTGTATATATAGTGTGTAATGGGTGTGTGCGTGTGTTGTGTATACTAATATTAAATCAAAGTGCTGTGTGAAAGGTGTGTGAGTGTATGAGTGGTGTGTGTGTAATGTATGCATGTGCGTGTGTTTTGTGAATGTAATGACTGTGGGGTGTGAGTTTCATGGGGTCTGTGAGTGCAATAGTCTATGAGTGCAATGAACAAGGAGAAGAAGAAGGAAGTGAACTGGAAGTGAATTGGGTTTGGGTCACTGTAAATTGTGCAGTAGGTGTAACGGGTTAGCGTTAAGTGCGCTGCGAGCATTCGATAGTGTATGGTGATCATTAGTGCATAAAACTTTAGAGTATAATGCGTTAGACTATATTAGAATTTTTGGCAAACTTTTATAATTTTCTGAGATCATATGAATTTATAGTATTTTCTGTAATTTCAGATTTTGTAAAATTGTTTTGGAGACCTTAAACCCAGAAAATATTTTGGGAAAAATTCTAGTAATGTCTTTATGGTATAATAAAGACTCAGTAAAAGTTTTATGATTTTTGGGGTCGATTTGCTATGGTTTCCGTATCGCATTATTTTTAGCAAAACGAATATTTGAAAAATAGTTTTGATGCTTTTAATTTCGGATTTAAATTTCTATGATCTTTATACATATGTTAAAGCTGTTACAAAAATTATGGGACTTAGTTTGAAGCTGGAAGCATTTTTGGTAATTTATGGGTTTTTTTATTGCATTTAAAGAAATTATTTTAATTCGAAAATATTAAAATATTCAGAAAATGCATATTTTGACTTATTATAATGTTTTAAGCTATACAAGTGTTTTATTTTAATTTATAATAAATTTAGAATACGGTTATGCATTAAAGAGCGTACCGGGTTCTCGGTTAGGTTGGCCGTGTGCGAGGCGCGCTTTGAGTTGTGTGATTCCGGGGTTAGAGGCGAGCACCGTTTGGGTAGTTTATATTAGGTTTATAATATATTAGTGTGGATAGTGTTCTGATAAATAAATTGCCTGACCTAGGTTAATTCAAAGGATTTGGATCGAAGTTGTTTAGCAGTGCATAGCTTGGACCGAGGTAAGGGATTTCTTCTGAAACCCAGTTTCCTCTATTTGTTATCATAGATATTTTTCTGATTTGTTATCGCCATTCGTTTGGATTCTATTATTTGATAAAGTCGCATTATTTGCCATATAAACCTTTCATTGAGCCTTAAAACGTTTATTGAAATTCTTATCAATGCTCATTAATTATTGTCAACCAACCATTGAATAACAATTTACATTATCGAAATGTTTTCATCCTGCATTTTGACATGAGATTCTGCATGGGAGTGTTTTGGCGGAGTTGGTGGGTATTGGAGGATTCGGTGTTTGGTGTGGGCTAGTACCTTGACGGACTAGCCGGTGTATTGGTGTGGGCTAGTGCCTTGACGGACTAGCCGGTGTATTGGTGTGGGCTAGTGCCTTGATGGACTAGCCGGTGGAAAGTGTTAATGAGCATCGCCTTTGTGGCTTTGCTAAGTGATTACCCTGCACTGCCTGTGTGGCTTTGCATTTGCTCATGTTATTGTATTCGTGATTGTTTGTATTGCATCTGAAAATCGTATTGATGTCTGATCGAACTAGTTATGATTCTTCTTTTTGAAAATCCTGATGAATTGCATCTGTAATTGTTTCGTAGTTTCTTTATTTGAGCGACCTTACTGAGCTCTCAAAAGCTCACTCCCCTTTGACTTCCTTTCCGCAGGTAATATCCAACAATAGATCGCATTGGGTGTGGAATAGACCCGAGCGCAGGAAAGAAGAATTTAAGTTTCAGTCTTAGTCTTTAGAACCCCTGCGTGGGTAAATATTAATGTATCAATTTTCTTAGACTTAAACTTGGTATTTCAATTATGAAAATTGATTGAGAGTATAATTTGATTGATGGATAATTGCTCTGACAGACTGGTAGTATTTATTTTGTTCGAGTTTGAGGAATTATTGTCTTAGTGAACTGATCGATTGAGCGTTAACGTTCCGAGAAATTCCGGGATGTTACATTCTCACAGTCGACTTTGGATTTGACAGGACATATGCAATCTTCACGGCTACAACGAAGAAGTATATCTTGCTCTTCCAATGCCTGAAAAAGAAGCCATCGAACTTTGCCAGTTTGAAAATGTCGTTGATCGTATGCATCTTCATAGCACTTTTCATTGTATGCAAAATATTTGTCTTAAGATTATTGGACAACGTATGCAAAAATGGAGAAAAAGCCTGAGTCGGATACTGTAGGTTCTGTCCTTAGGACAATATTTGCCCCTTCTATAAAATGTTAAGTGGTGCCCCCAAGATAAAATAGACTTTTCTATGAAAAAGAAAAAAGGCAATCAACAGACAAATTTGAGAAGAGAGGAAGTCTGAAACCTCGGTGAGAAATCAATTGCCATCAGCCCTTTTATCTAATGCACTAATATGTGCCTTGAACATGTACAAATAGTTGCGGCAGTTAAATGACTCTGCATGTGTTATTTAATAGACATAAATTCTGATAGACACCATGAAAAGTGACATTGGAATTTTAAAAAATCTGATAGTTTTGTTGAAATCCAATAGTTACACCATTTTAGTTCAAATGAGGCTAAATTTTCACAAAAAGAAAGGATGGCCTTGGGAGGAGGGCTCCTAGTAACAATGCGCACGTGTGAAGTACGCCTAAAAGAGCCAAGCGCGCCTTTAAACTAAAGACACGGGAGATCGCGTGAGCGCACCCCTTGTGTGATGCACCGCACAGGTGCAAATGTATGGCCATGCATACTTGTGTCTCTAAATCAATAAAGCATGTCACATGGCCACTTATATACCTTAGCCTTTTCACGTCCCAAGCAATGTGGAAAGATACATTCATGATTGCTTTCAAACTATATTAAATGTCCAACTTTGAGACATCAGATCTCCTTAACCAATCAATGAAATTGAATGAACTTTTGGGACATTAAACTTTGGAGTGCAATGTTTAGAAGCCAGGGGTCTAACTATTGAAAAATTTGCAACATATTATTGGGGGTTTGGGTGTGTGTGTATGTGTGTTGGGTGTTTTTGTGTATGCATGCAGTGGGTGTGTAATTGTGCATGAAAGTAGTGTCTTGAGTGTGTGGGTGTGTGTTGGGTGTGTTGCGTGTGCATGCAGTGGGTGTGTGGATGTGTTTGTGCATGAAAGTAGTGTCTTGAGTTTGCGGGTATGTGTTGGGGGAAGGAAGGAGGGGCAACCGTAGTGGTTTGTGTGGGTGGACATGTGTTTGTGTGTGTTTGCACATGCGTGCAGTGGGTGTGGGGGTGTGTTTGTGTGTGAAATGCGTGTAGAGTGTGTATAGTGGTGGACAATGTGGATGGGGAGAGAGGGGGTATAGGGTGGGGCAAGTGTAATTGTATGTGTTGTATGCACACAGGGTGTGTATGGTGGTGCATATGTGGTCGGTATTGGATGTGTGTAGCGAGGAGGGGTGGGATTTATATAGGTGTGTGTGGGGGGTTTGGAAGAATGACATTCAGTTAAAACAAGGTAAGGAAATAGGGGTATTTATATCATTTCATGCAACTTATAACAAATCCGTTTATGGTGCCCAATTTCCTTAACTGTGAGGGTTCATTAGCTATTTTCTCCAAAAATTAATTACGAATTCTTCCACAAGAATTGTAATTTGCAAACTTAGTCAAATTTCTTTATGGTTAGTGGTTTTTTTTTTTCACAATTTCTTCCGCTATAGTTTTAGATACTAATTCTATCAATATTTTTTTATATCGCATTTTTTCCCAAAGTTAATTTTTTTAGAACAAATGTAACTTTTTGATACATATATGAATTTACAATGAAATCACATAATTAATAACATTTGAGAAAATGCCGATATTCATATCTTTATATGTTGTTTTTCTTTAATTTTCTTTTTTTTTTTGGGTCAAAATTCCTTTTATTTCATGTAAGCTCAAACAATTTACAAGATTACACACTTAAGACACACTTTGTAATCCTACTAGGAAAAAACATTATTAAGCTACAACATTTAATACTCTCTGAGTATCTATCTCCCAAACTTGACAAAGCTCCCTGTTTCGAGCTGTAAACGTAGTTTTTTTTTCCAAACTGTGAGCTCTGAATTTGAACCATTTTTGAATAACATAGCAACAACCTTGGACATTTGCACACTTCTTCTCAAAAATTCTGGAGCTTCTCTCTTGCCAAAATGCCATGAACTGTGACTGCCATAGACAGTTTACACAGCTTTGCCTTGAAACTTTTCCCCTTAAACATGTTGCATGCTGTCTGAAGGAATTGAGCCCATGATGATAAATTGAGACTGATTTGTAGCTTTCTTAGTACTAAGGACCACAATTCTTGAGCAAACTGGCATTGCATGCATGAATAGATGCTCTATAGATTCATAGTGATTCCAACATAGCATACATTTTTCATCTTGTGTAACATTCTGATCCTTTAGTTTATCCTTTGTTCTTAAGCCACCTCTACATAGTAACCATAATATCACAGCACACTTAGGTATATGCCCTGAGAACCATATCAATTTCCACCAGGAACACTTCGATGCTTTAGTTCTGATAGCTTCCCATGCTGTGTTGATGGAAAATATGCCACTGGGATGTTTAGTCCATATGAGTTGATCTGATCTTGTATTATCAGGACTTGGTATTGCTAATAGCATATGATTTAACTCTCTTAACTCATTTGACCTGATGTTAGGTAGCCTCCATGAATTGACATGAATTATAGAGCTTACTTTGCTGTCTAGACTCAGTCCAGCATCATAAGCTGCCCTTGCCCCACCTTCCAAGCAAAGTATGCTCAGATATCCATCTGTCATACCATAGCTAGGTGTCCTTCCCATCACCAACTGTATATCTAAAGAATTGACAGAATTGATTTCTGATTTTCACAATTTTACTTCATGTCCAAGAGATATTCACTTGGGGTTTAAATGTCCAGAGATGTCTCTGTTTGATGACATGTATGGCACCAAATAACTCACAGTGAATCTTTTTTGTGTGCCAAGTCCCAAAGGTGTTTGCATATGGCTGCCTTATTCCATTCCTTCAACCTTTTCAACCCTAATCCCCCTTCTTTCTTTGGAAGACGCAAGTCCTTCCAGGCAACTTTGGCTCCAGTGCATTTAACATCCTTACCATGCCAGACAAATGCTCTAATTTTCCCTTCAATCTGTTTAACAATCTTTTTGGGAAGTACAAAGATAGAACACCAATATACCTGCATAATCACCAATATTGAAATAGCAAGTTGGACTTTACCAGCATATGAAAGGTAGTGCGTGGTCCAACTTGAGATTTTCCTGGTTAGTGTGTCTGCCAACACCCTGCAATCATTGTAGTACAGCTTCGTTGAAATCAAGGGAACCCCTAGGTATGTAACTGGGAGCTGCCAATTATCTCAGCAAGTTGCTTTGCATTTTCCTCATCCATCCCTACTATATAGATAGCACTTTTAGTAAGATTAGGTGCCAGGCCAAAGAGTAACTCAGACTCAATCAACACCTTTTTAATAATCTCTAGGGAACTCTGATTAGCTTTGGCCATTAAGAAAAGATCATCAACAAAGCTCAGATGGTTTATATTCTATTCTTTGTATTTGGGATGAAATGAAAAGGCAGGATATTGTGTATGATCATCTAGTAGCCCTATGAAAGCTTCCATTACTAGTATAAAGAGATATGGAGAAGTAGGATCTCCCTGTCTTAGCCCTTTTGAACCGGTAAATAACCCATCCATGTTCCCAAGGTTAATGCTAATAGAGAACCTTGCTGTAGTAACACATTGATAATCCAATTTACAAACTTAGGAGGAAATTACATGACTTCTAGCTAGCACTGCCCTTAAGAAGCCCCAACCCACTGAATCATAAGCCTTTTGCAAGTCAATTTTTCATTACACACCTAGGCTCTCCCACATTTCTATGATAATTTCTTACTAACTCTTGCATCAAAAGAATGTTATATGCAATATTCTTTTTTGCAACAAAAGCACTTATTAGTTTGGGAAGAACCTCTTTGATCCTTGCACCCCTTTGTATATCACATTGCAGCAGGCAATAGGCCTAAACTCCTTCATAGTGCTAGGGCAAGGAACCTTAGGGATTAAAGTTAGGTTAGTACTGTTGAACAATTTAATCCTTTTGTTTTTATTCAACATTTCTTTCATAGCTTCCACCACCTGACGCCTCACCACATTCAAGCTTTGTTGCAAAAACTCTGAGCTATAACCATCAGGTCCAGGTGCTTTGTTAGGCTTGAGGGAAAATATAGCTTCCTTAATTAAGATCCCTCCACAGGAGCTATAAGCATATCCTATTAACCTGCATCTTTTTGAAAAAGTATGCTATATTGCTGTCCCCTAGCTTCAGGTTCTTAATTCTTGCTTTTTGTTGACAAAAAGCCTCCTCAGCCTGCACTAGTTCATAGTACTGCTTATGAACAACTCTTTCTCTTTGCATTATTGCTGGATTATGTTGTTGTAGGATCTGATTTTGAATTTCTTGAAGCTCTTTAAATTTGTCAGCTGTTTTAACATATATGTTACTAAAATGCTCTTTATTCAGCTGCTTCAAAACATGTTTCAACATTTTGATTTTGGCTTTGAGCTGGAAACAAGCATCTCCAGTAGCATTCCCATCCCAAACTAATTTCAGTATTTGAGTGAGCCTGATATGCCTCATCCAAAAATTAAAAAAAATTAAATTAAAGGGCCTCTATCCTTGATACTGGTCTTGCATATTATATATTAAAATCATAGCATGATCAAAAATGCCTGGGGCCTTTGCCTCTACTCTTATAGTGGGTTACAAGTCCAGCCACCCCTCATTTTGTGAAGCTCTGTCCAATCTGCACGATATCATGTCATCCTCCCTGTTGTTGCACAGGTGAAGAAAACTCCTACTGTCCTAATATCTTATAGATGTGCTCTCTGTAAACAATTTAAATTCAGCTACATCTCTATTGGTGATACTGGTCCCTCCTTATTTTTCATCAGTGTATCTGACCAGATTGAAGTCCCCTATTACCATCCATGGTCATTGTCCAATTTGATTAGCATTATGTATCATGCTTTGCTAGAGTAGCCTTCGTTTCTCACCTTTATTGTTTGCTTATATAAAGGTGATGAAAAACATCTGCCTTGGGGAATTTACTTGACCGGTAATATGTTGACTAAGACATACTGACCACTGTGAGCTTTACATTTCTATTATTCCATCCCACCCAAACATCTGCCTTGGGGAATTTGATTAGCATTTGTTACGAAGAGAATTACGAACCTTTAGATTCCCCTCCAAAACAAACATCTCTCTCTCTATCCCACGACCCTTCAGCCCAGAATTATGGGGAAAGCTGTATTAGCATTACTGCTTGTGGTTCATTGCTTGGGATGCTGCCTAGAAGCGTCTAGATCCAACTTGACCGATGGATCAGCTCTTCTGGCCTTCAAAACCAGTATCACCTCTGACCCCGACAACATTTTGGCAAAGAATTGGTCTGAACGAGTATCGTATTGCAGCTGGATCGGTATTACTTGCAGCAATGGCAGAAGAGTGACGGCCGTGAATCTCCCTCACATGGGTCTTACAGGTACCATTCCAAAGGAAGTTGGCAACCTCACATCCCTAGTTTTCTTGGACATTAGCAACAACAGTTTGCAAGGCCATTTGCCTGCTGAACTGGGACTTTTGCACCAATTGCAATACATGAATCTGCAGTTTAATGAGCTACGTGGTGAGATCCCGTCCAGCTTATCAAGGTGCTGGGAGCTACGACAATTATCATTGAAAGGAAACAAATTCAATGGAAGCATACCAGGAAATATAGGTAATCTATCGAAGCTTGAAGAACTATATCTTGGTGAGAACGATTTGCAAGGCCGGATTCCGCAGGAGATGAGCAATCTTATCAGTTTGACGATATTATCCATTCCGTACAACAAATTAGAAGGTCCAATTCCGGCTGGCATATATTCAATATCTCTTCTATGCAAATGGTTAAGCTAGCAAAGAACAGCCTCTATGACGGTCTACCAACAGACATGTGCAACACTCTCCACAACCTTTACTCGCTTTCTCTTTCTTTCAATGAGATAAGTGGTCCAATTCCAACTAGTTTAGGCGGATGCAAGGGACTCCAAACATTATCATTATCGTACAACACATTCACAGGAAGCATTCCTACGGAAATCGGGAACTTATCAAACCTTCAAGCGTTATATCTTGGCAGAAACAACTTGACAGGTACCACTCCACCTTTGTTGGAACATTTCAATAATATTAGTAAGGATCACGTACTTTGCACGATAAATAGTGATTCAAATAAAAATGTTATAGACCTAAGTAAGAAAATACAATTAAAATCAGTTAGTGTGACTACTGAAATTAATTCATAATAAATAAAATCGTTTCTGAACTGCTAATCAAAGACTCAAAATATGAAAAGTTCACCGCAGAAAACATGATCTTACTTTCAAATGCGAATTGCTAATGCCAATTACCAACATATTTGCCAAAATTTCTTTTGACACATCAAATTACCACTAAAGAGAATCCTGATTATTTCATATAACATGTTGTTACTCAAGGTACACTAATAATGTAATTAGTTTCAAACAACATTTATAAATATTTAATTCTCACCAAACTTTACAATTTAGCATTGCAATAATAAAGGTGAATACAGTGTTCTAAAGACAGTTTGATGTACATAAATTGTCAGGTGAAGTGTATATGTTAGAGTTGTTCAATCTCTTGTAATAAAATTCTATAGGATGTATAAAAGTATATGAAGGGTGAGATAAAAGTTAAAAACTCAGGAGGAATTAATACTAAGTGCTATTAACAAAAGTTCGAAATTGGTAACCCAGAAAGGATCGTAAAAAGTAAAGAATTTGATGGGAATGAGGAGTTGATCCGTTGATTGCACGTACAACTTGGGTTAAGTTGCCTGCGCGATCTGGGTGTCCATCTTGAAAGGACAAACGGCCCAGATTTTTTTTTAATAAAAAAAAATAGTCGTTCATTACACAGAGTAGCGGACATGAATTTTGTCCAAAACGCCCCCGCGATCTGACACAATGCCCGTCCACTACATGGTGTAGCGGACAAATTTTTGAATCTGATATTTGTCAACCAAAAATTCGTCTGCTTTGCCAAAAAGTCGTCCGCTACACTGTGTTGCAGATGGCTTTTTGACTGCCAAATGTCACATATGTCCCTCGTTAGTCCGCTGTACTGTCTAGGGGACGGTGGGGGCAGATATACCAAAAAATGCCCTAATTATCAACTCTTCTTCCTTCTTCAACCTCTTGACCTCCATTTTCAGCTCCCTTCAAGTTCCAAGCTTCAAGTTTCATTCAAGCAAGGTAAGTTTGTGATCTCAAAAACTTATGTATAGATTGGTGAAGTTTTTTCGAATGTTTATATAATTTTTTTTTGAAATTATGTTTGTTGTATTTGGCATGCTAGATCAGTCTATTCATTACAGTAAATTTTATTTGTTATGTTCAAGAAAATATATTTTTGTAATTAATTTCTATGCCTAAAAAATGTTACAATTTGATACTTAAACGTAATTGTTTTTGAGATTATACTTGTTGTATTTGGCATACTAAATTAGTCTATTCATTAAAGTAATTTTTATTTGTTATGTTCAATGTTAATGATGAAAAAATGTTACAATTTGATACTTAAATGTAAATTTTTTCTATACAGGTCTTGTTCCACAATGTTCGTTTTTGTGTCAAGCTCGAACACATCAGTAGATGCTAGTGACCTTTATTTGGAACAAACATTTTTGAACATTGGAAGAAGCCAAAGAATGTTTTCAAGTGTATTCGTTGAGGGTTGCACTACAAGAAAAGAGGGAATTAGCGACGGACTTTTAGCGACGGACAAAATTCCGTCTCTAAAAGTTTTTTCAGCGACGGAACACACCCGTCGGGTAAAGTCCGTCGGTCAAAATATTTAACGACGGAATAATTCCGTCCGTAAAAATAACCGTCGGTGAAAGTAGGGTTTTGCCGACGGACTTTTACCGACGGTTGTGTTCCGTCGGTAAAACTATTTCACAACGGAATAATTCCGTCGGTAAAAATACCCGTCGGTGAAAGTAGGGTTTTGCCGACGGACTTTTACCGACGGGTATTTTCCGTCGGTAAATGCCTTAAAAAGTCAGATCCCCTTCTTCTTTTCTTTCTCCCGTTGCTCTCTCTCTCTCTCTCTCTCTCACCGGCGATATTTCCTCCGTCGCCATCCCCGGCAACCTAGCCCCCGACGGAATATATCCTGCCACCGCCACCGACGCCGCCACTGCCGCCCATCTTCAAAACCGAAGGACCGCCGCCACCACTGCCGCGCCGCCACCACTGCCGCGCCGCCCATCTTCAAATCAGCCCAAGTATGGTACATCTAACCTTAATTCAAGCACTTTATAACCTTTCAAATGCAATTTTAAGCTGCGCGTGTTTTCCATCTATACTAGAGTTCTAATTCTCGATTCCTACTATTGAAAATAAACTCCATAAAAAGATAATTATATTGCTTGCAGTGACAATTTTTCACAGTAGGCCCGTGCATTATTCTTGATATACTGTCGTTTCCGCCATTCGGCTGTTGTTTTATGATGTCTACTTGGATGTCTGCCTATAATGAACAGATTTGCAATTGCGCATATCTTTCTTGACATTCTTGCTTTAAAGCTACTAATCCAAGCATGCGTGCTTGAACTTAATCAGTAATATGATGTCGTTAGCAAAACTATCACCATAATAAACAGGTAACACACCAACACTGCAAAAGATGTATTCTATGTCTATCGTAGTTGTATGATCTTTCTGAACCATCTCCATTGGGCACTGTATTGCCTGCATACCTGACGTGATGGCCTGTTAGATTTTATAGACATGGGGCGAAGCAAATGTAACAATGTCGATCTATCCGTTTCTGTAAACGTGGGCTGAGATTGCGGGTTTTGTTCTGTTTGCCATCCTTTTTAGTTTATTATTTTGAGACATTTATGAAATCCCCGACTGAATTTTAGGATTCATGGAGTTCAAAACCAAAGAGTCAGCGAAAGCACATTTATGTATTCTTATGTACCTTGATTGAACGCGAGACAACTTATTCTCAAATGTATAGGCATCAAACATCTATTGCCCTTGAGTGATAATGTTTTGGTTGGATCTTCAAAGTGAGAGCTAGTTTAGGGACTGAGTGAAGCTGTGGTTATGGTGTAATTAACATATTTGAGTCAGTGGGTGAAAAGTCTCTGTTGTCATGAGCCTTAAACTCTTTGGAAAAGGCAAAGCAGAAGTTTGTAAGCTGTTCAGATTCACATGAACGTAAAGTTCCTTACTTGAAAGGTTCTGAGGAAACCATCACCTCCCTACTTACCTCTTACTTTAGAAAAGTACATTAGGGAAATGAATTTACCATTAAAATGGAGACCAAGAGGGAAGTACTAGAGTTTCAAGGTCCTGTGAACGAAGGTTGATTGTCTCTGAATTGCTACTCGTAATAAAACGTTTCCTCTAGCATAGCATCAGTCTTCTATAATAGTTAAAGCTTTGATATTAAAAGATGAAAATGATTGGAATATTCTTTAACCAACCTTCTCAAGAATTAGAATTGAATGACATCCCTCTCTAGCGTGGCTCTTGAATGGCTTGCCAAAGTTATATGCAGTGCTTTCTTTATGTTTAATATGACTGTTCTTTTGGTTTAATATGGCTGTTTCGGGACCTGAAAAAAGGATGTTGACTATTTCCCCAAGAGAAGAGAACTTCATGAGCTCTCATGCTCGCTTATAACCCTCCTTAGTGATTGGTTTAATATGGCTGTTTCGTGGCTCGCTTCTCAAGAATTAGAATATTCTTTAACCAACCTTCTCATGATGGTTGCTTTTGTATTTCTCGAGTTGTTTGTTGTTAAGATCCTGTCACAATGCTGTAAATGCGCACAATATTGCATATGCCACTACTGTTGGTGACGCATACTATATATTATGGTAGTTGTGGCTCGTATGTTTTACTGCCATCACCAAGTGAAATTTTTTTCATCTTCTGGTGGTAAACGCGATATAATTGTGTTCTTTCGCTTCCCTGGCATACGGTTTGTGTTTCTTTTCTTCATACAAAATCTAGGTTTACATAATCATGATGCATAGCATATCTCTCAGCATACTTTGTACCATGAGCTGCTTACTTTATTCAGGAGAGAGGACTTGTTTCTCTCACAACGTTTCAACATGGTTAGGCATTCTTTCACATGTGTTAGTATAGCGGACCTTTGCATGGAAGAATAGAAGCCAAATTGTCCATTGTCTAACAACATTAATCCACTTAGCAGCCACGAAACAAACTCATAGTTCAGTTCAAATTTTGCTTCCTATGTACATAACCTTAATGCATGTGTGCGCGCGTGCGTATGAGGTGAGGGGTCTCAGGGAGGCTAAAATTCACATTCTTTTGTCAGTAAAGGCCTTAAAATTGTCACTGAAATATCTTCAAGCAACCAAAAGATGTTGGACTAGCAAAAAAATGTGTGAATTTAGTCTCACTTCAAAATTTTCAATGCGAACAGAGAATATGTAAAACTAAAACACCTCGCTACCAAAAGAATTTGGTGTTGTATATTTGATGCTAGTGAAATACAAGGAAACCCCATTTCAAAGCAGCAACAGTACTGATAATTCTTGTCTCTGAACCAGCGCCATCCCAATCTCAGTTACAACCACTTTGGTAATATTAGCCACCCCGAAGGATATAAAGACTATATGACGGTCTTATTTGGAGGAATTGCCTTGTTTGCCTCTAAAGTGAGACTAACTGGAAAAATTTAATGGAAATGGGTAAAATGACCACGCTGGTTAAGGGGGCAAACTACAAGGACCCTGACGAGAAAAGAGATATTAAAGGACTAATCCAGTTAAACCCCATAAGTACAATAGAGCCCCCTAATTGAACCCTAAATTGAAGTAATTGAACCCTAAATTGAATGCCCTAATTGAATCGAACCCTAAATTAAACTAATTGAACCCCTAATTAAACCCTAAATTGATTGTCCCAATCTAACCGAACCCTAATTGAACCCCAAATTGAATGCCCTAATCCAACCGAACCCTAAATTGAACTAATTGAACCCTAAATTTAATGCCTCAAATCAACTGAACCCTAAATTGAATCAATAGAACCCCCTAATTGAACCCTCAATTGAAGTAATTGAACCCTAAATTGAATGCCCTAATCGAACCGAACCCTAAATGAAACTAATTGAACCCTAAATTGAATGCCCTAATACAATCGAACCCTAAATTGAAATAATTCAAGCGCATCGGATATGTGAATTTTGAACATTTTTTTCCCATTTGAACATTGATAATTTGTTTGATAATTTTAGGTTGTTAATTGTGCGTTTTAGAATTGTGATTATTGATCGATGATTTTAGGTTATTAGCTGTGCATTTGAAGTAATTGCGATTATTAATTGATGATTTTAGGTTGTTAATTGATGATTTTAGATTGTTAATTGTGCATTGAGCATTTGAGATATTGAGATTATTGACGGAGGATGGGACCCAATTGGATTGAATGTGTGATTTTTGTTAATTTTTATTGCATTGAGCATTTGAGAATTGAGATTGTTGACGGAGGATGGGACCCAATTGGATTGAGATACCTGTTAGTTAGCGCAGACACGGACACCACGTCTGATCGACGGTGTCCGACATTTAAAAAACAAATTAACGTATGTCGATGTGTCTGGAGGTGCATGTCGGTGGGCGTCGGACACGTGTCCGGAGGCGTCGGACACGTGTCGGTATGTGTCGGACACATGTCCGGAGGTGTCAGACACGTATCGGACACCATATCGACACCCTATATGAGGTGTCGAAATTGAGGTTGTTGACGGAGGATGAGACCCAATTGGATTGAGATACATGTTAGTTAGCGCAGACACGGACACCACGTTTGATCGACAGTGTCCAGCATTTAAAAAACAAATTAACGTATGCCGATATCCCCTGGAGGTGCGTGTCGGTGGGCGTCAGACACGTGTCCGACGCCGTCGGACACTTGTCCAGAAGCGTCGGACACGCGTCGGTATGTGTCGGACACGTGTCCGGAGGCGTCGGACACGCGTCGGTATGTGTCGGACACGTGTCCGGAGGTGTCAGACACGTATCAGACACCATATCGACACCCTATATGAGGTGTCGGAATTGAGGTTGTTGAATGTGCATTAAATTTAGGTTAGTTAGGTTAATGCGATATTTTTAGCATGCACCCCCTGGAATCTAATCGTGGCTCCAGCGCTGGCTATAATTAGCCCTAATTAGTCCTGATTAACAATATTTTAGTAAATCAATTAACCCTAATTAGCTCTAACGAGCCTAATAATTAGTTTTAATTAACCCTAAGAACCTGATGAAATTCAAATTAGCTGTAATTACCCCAAATTAGCCCAAATGAACCCAATTATGCGCATATTGATTGTAGTTAGCCTAATTAGTCATAATTTGCACTAACATAACCCAATTACGCCCAATTAGCGCTAGTTAGGACTAATCAACACTATTCGGCACCATCAAAACCCTAATTAGGACTAAATAACCCTAATTAGTCCTAATCAACCCTAATTAGCTATAATTATCCGAAACTAGCCCTCATTAACATTAATTAGCCCTAACATAACCCAATTAAGCCTAATTAGCCCTAATTAGGACTAATCAGCACTACTCGGCACAATTAAATCCTAATTAGGACTACATAACTCTAATTAGTCCTAATCAACCCTAGTCAGCTATAATCATCCGAAACTATCCCTCATTAACATTAATTAGCCCTAACATAACCCAATTAAGCCCAATTAGCCCTAATTAGGACTAATCATCACTACTCGGCACAATTAAACCCTAATTAGGACTAAATAACCCTAATTAGTCCTAATCAACCCTAATCAGCTATAATTAATAATCGTAATTAACCCTAATAACCCAGTTAGCCCTAATTAGCCCTTGTACATCCCATAATTACTCCATGTTGCCAAGAGATGGTTCAATTACTCGTTGTTTACAAACCCTGCCTTCTTTATATTAATTGTTGTTTTGATAAGTCCATTGGCAACGAGATGGTTCAACTCGTTGCCAACGAGTTCTATTTAATGTGGAATTGGTAACATATGCAACGATCATTCTGTAGTTTTGATATTTCAGAAAGATTCTTGCATATCTTATCAATTTCTGAACACATGCATGCATAGAAACCCTTAGTTCCCGTTCAAAGGTACTCATTACAAAGTAATGCCTTGTAATGAGCCTTTGGATGTCCAGTTTGGATAGTTTGGAAAAGCTAATTGTTTATAAAACAGTATTTTGACTCATGCTTTATGTTCTATGTCGTGGATATTTGGTACACGTTCTCGTGTGTTTCTCCGGGTGCATACAGATCTGGTGTTCTAACATCCGTCAAACCTTCCTGAGGAAGGTTAGATGAATGTTAGAACACCTAATCGATGTGGTGTACTTGGAGAAATGCGGGGAGGTGCTGCCGAATTTTCCACAGACATCGGACTAAGCATGAGTTATTCATTGTTTTATAAACATGTGCTTTTCTGAATGGGATAGGACCACTACCTGTTCAAGAGTGGAGGGGAAATATGTAGACATGTTGTAACATTCATGCATTGATGTTTTCATCGGCAATGCCTAATCACTGAACCCTAAATTGAAGGTGGTATAAAGTACGATAATTGAGTCGTCATGTCAGTCGATCGAAGTTGGATGAAAAGGAAGAATGCTGAAGATTTTGAGTGTCGCGTTGACGAATTTCTCGACTTCGCTTATGAGCATCCTGCCCATGTTGACCTTGATAAGATAAGGTGTCCGTGCGGTAGATGTGAGTTGTTGCACTGGAGAAAAAAAATTGAAGTAAAATGGCATCTTCGTCGGTACGGTTTTATGGGTGGATACACAAGGTGGACGCAGCACGGGGAAACGATAGTATTGTCGTCCAACCTGGCTAGTCAAACTGAAGTTAGGGAGGCGGCACGATATGATTTTCGAGATATGATTATGGATGCTGGGCATGCTAATGATGACTGGGGTAACGACAGTCCACAACCGCCGAACGAGGGGGCTCATCAGTTTTATGAGTTGTTGAGAGCTGCGGAAGAGCCGCTGTGGGATGGAGCTCCGAAACACACACGGCTGTCTACGGTTAGTAGGTTATTACAGTTAAAATCAGACCACAGGCTGAGTGAGAAAGGTTTTAACAAGTTTGTTACCTTCATCAAAGAAATACTGCCCGAAAGTGAAAAGCTACCGCCGTCGTACTATGACGCGAAGAAGATGATGAGGAAACTTGGGTTGAGCTATGACCGGATAGATGCGTGCAATAACGATTGTGTATTATTCTGGAAAGAGAATAAGGATTTGTCACGGTGTCCAGTATGTGATCATTCAAGGTACAAACCGGACAAAGGGAAGAAGAAAAACATTGCATGGAAGATATTGCGATATTTCCCGGTCACACCACGGCTTCAGAGAATGTACTACTCTTTCAATATTGCGATATTGAAAGTGTGTGTTAAGCGAGTTAAATGCATATTGGTTTGCAGTGAGTTCGATGCGGAATCTTTAATCATTGATCCCGCTGGACTTGAATCTCATCGGAAATCACAATTTGTACAATGGTTCAAAATCCATGTAAGATTGTTTAGCGAAATTATATTATGTGTTATATACAGTTCTGTGGCCAATTAGTATACTGATTTATCCTTAATTTTTACCGTCATCTACAATAGGTTCAGTCAATGGATAGACCAGTGGCCTCCTGCTTGAATTACTAGCCGAAGGCCCTAACAAACAAACATCCTGTTACGGAGGCTATATCATCAACGGGTTTAGGTTTAACGTAAAAGATGATGACCGAACAAAACAAACCCAAAACAGTGGAGTCTTGGTCAACGGCGACTGTTATGCCGAGAATTGCATGGATTTTTATGGAGAGCTAGATGAGATTGTTGAGCTAACATATCTGGGTTCCCAAAACCGCCTGGTAATGTTCAAGTGTACGTGGTTCGATGTCACATGCAGTAGAGGAATCCGTGTTAGCTCTCAAGGGATTGTAGATGTCAATGTCAAGTCAAGACTTGCATCAGACGAGCCCTTTGTGTTTGCTAGTCAAGCTGTACAAGTCTTTTACGCGGAAGACGTCGCCAATCCCAAATCTCATTGGTATACAACTATCAAGTCCAAGAAATTGCCCGTGACATATGACAATGAGCTAGACTCATTTCAAGCCGACCAACCACGTGTCTTGTTCCCTGTTGAGGTCAACAACGAGGAGGACGATCTTCCTCTTCCAACAACACTTCTTGTGGGAGAAGAAGTCGTAGATGATGACGCGGAAGATGTTGAAAGTGTTGGAGATGATGTGACCGAGTCTACTGATGAAGAGGATGAATTAGAAGATGAAGAGGACGACGAGTCCCACGAAGAAGAGGGCGACGAGGAAAGTGATGAAGACGATTCGCAAACTGGGGATGATTGACTTGTAATGTTGTAACATCACGGGAAAAATGTAGTAACATTTTAGAACTTGGTGTTTATTGATGTGTTTTTGCACATCCGTTCATATATATATATAGTGCCGATGATGATGTATGCCTAAATTATTGTTTTTCACGTGTTAATGTCTTTGTATATAATCTATATGAAGTCAGATATGGATAGGATACGGGCTATTCGTGGCCGGGCTGGACGCCGAGCTGCTTCCTCCCCGGTTAGTCCCACCTCGTCATTGCCTACTGATGACGAGGAACAGAGTGATCGCGGACAGCCATCGGGGGCCCAGCCCCAGTCGTCACCGTCACCGTCGCCTCAACCCCAGCCCCAGCCATCGCCGTCGCCCCAGCCCTAGCCGTCGCCCCAGCCCCAGCTCGAGCCGTCGCCCCAGCCCCAGCCGTCGCCCCAGCCCGACGCAGA
The DNA here is from genome assembly GCA_033065855.1 of Escallonia rubra. NCBI lineage: Eukaryota > Viridiplantae > Streptophyta > Magnoliopsida > Escalloniales > Escalloniaceae > Escallonia > Escallonia rubra. Next base: position 115,829 of record JAVXUO010001369.1, on the reverse strand, counting down.
TTCATCCCACACGCACGTGCATTCTGCATCTTCCGTGGGTTCTACCTCAGGTATAGTTGATAACGGTGTTTCGTACATTTTCGCTAGCCTTATATTTGAACTGTATTAATGTCTGTCTTTTGTAGGATCTCGACGAGGCCGTGGTCCGACACGCGGGGTACGCATCGACCCCCAGCGTAAACAGAGAGTTACGCTCACGCAGGAGGGCCTGTAAGTACTAAAAATATCACCTTATGCCTTAGGTTTAAAATTTTGGGGTGTTAATTTATATTTGAACTGTATTAATTAATTTAATTACTTCTTTGGCAGGATCCTAGAGAATAAGGCGAGGACGAAGATCGGCGTTCTTGTGAAGGGCCGATTCTTCGAGCCACGCCTGTACTGGAAGGACTGGGATGCCGCTGCGAGGGAGGCCCTATGGGAGGAGTGGCTGGTACGGTGAAGTATTTTTTTCAGCGTTAGTAAATGTTAAATTACAGTTTGTTTTATGTTGTTAATTTGTGTTATTGAATGCCTTACAGGAGGGGTTCACGTTTGACACGCCTCAGCAGCAGGTACTGGGGCAGCAGGCTTTCTTTGCCTACATCGGCAAGAATTACCGCCGATGGCTCCACGATGCACGGGACCGGGCAAAGAAGGAGCTGCCCACGGGTGCCCCGATGACGGACATGACGAGATATCCCCCACATTGGATATCTCACCGTGTATGGGGGCAGATGATAGATCGGTGGGCTGCGGATCCAGGTTGGGACGCCAAGAGTAAGAGCGGGGCTGAGAACAGACAGAACAGAGATCCGACGCACACGGGGGGGTCGGTGCCACACGACATCGTCCGACACATGAACGCGGTCGAGCACCCGGATCTGGAGGAGGATGAGGTCATAGCTCTGACCTATACTCAGACGCACGTGCGGAAGAAGGACAAGGACGAGACGCACCGGGCGGGCGACTATATTTCAGATATTGCCCGGCGGATCGATGTGAGTCAATTTATTTAAGTTAATGTTTTTTCTTTCTATCCTCAATGTCTGTTTCGTTAATTAATGCCCTAACATATCGTTAAACCACTATTTTTGCAGGCCTCGTACGAACAGCTAAGGGGGTCCGAGCAGCAGTCCGGACAGCCATCAGCGTCCGCTAGTACGACTGCGAGTACTGGAGGGTTGAAGCGATGGCTGGATACGCCGGAGGTCGTGAATCGGCCGAAAGGCCGCATACGCGGCCTGCCTAGCACGACTGCTCGTGCCGTGATAGGAGCGTCCTCACCCCCTGCTGCCCCTCCACAGACACCGGCTCCTCGGCCTCAATTGGACGACGATGAGATTGAGCGCATTGCTACAGTGGTGTGCCGGATGATCAGGGAGCAGGGCACTGCTGGACAGGCCGCCCCGGCCCCGGCCCCGGATCAGCAGGATCCAGATCCGAGACTCGGGAACCCCTGATGAGCCCCTTCCCGTGCCCGTTCTTAGCTTCCCCCCCCTCTCCTACCCCCTGTGCCCGGCTTGTACTCTTCTCTCCTCTCCTAACCGGCTATACCCGGTTCTCGGCTTGTACATATGAGTTTTTTTTATAATAAATATTTTTTATAATTGATTATATATATTTTTTTCTGTATTGATTATTGTTGAGATTTGAAAATTGTATTACAGGTCTGGGAAATTGAAAAATAAAAAAAAATTTCAAAAAAAAAAATTTGACTTTTGGCGACGGATTTAATCCGTCGCCAAATAATTACCGACGGATTTTAATTGATTTTAATTGACTTTGTGCGACGGATTTATTCCGTCTCTAAAGTTTTTAGCGACAGGATATCCGTCGCTAATAAATGTAATTAGAGACGGAATATCCTTCGCTAATAAAAAATAAATCCGTCGGTAAAAATGAATATTTAGCGACGGATTTAGAAATTCCGTCGCTAAACTATTAGTGACGGGCTTTTATACGAGGGATATTTAGCGACGGTGAATCCGTCGCTAATTCGTTTAGCGACGGATTGTTGGCTTTTAGCGACGGATTATTCCGTCGCTAAAACCCTGTTTTCTTGTAGTGTTGGTTTTGGCATTAGAATCAGACAACTAGAATAAGCAACATAACAAAAAAAATGCTCACGGTTATATAAGTGTCATAAGAGCAGACACCCATTACAAAATGAGAAACACGTTGGTAATGATGATAGTGCTGACGAAATATGATATGCGCCGCGAAGACGAGACTTCTTTGCGCTCACGAATTAGAAGGTCTAGATGTTCGTAAGCCATAAATCCAAACAAGATCATTGGCTTATTACTAGATTGGAGTTAGCGCACAATCACCCGTTACTAACGCCTTCGAAGGTTAGTCAAATGCATCAACATAAGAAAATGGGTAATGTCCCAAGGAGCCTGATTCACACAATGAGTAACGCGCGGATAGGACCTACCAACATTATTAATGTTCTTGCTGAACAGGTTGAGGGAATTTAGAATCTGAATTTCAACACGACAGACGTTCGTAACACGGTCCGAAGCCAAAAATGAGCCGCGTATGACATCAATGATGCTCAATTCATACTGAGCCTATTGAAGCAGCTGCAAATGGATGACCCGCAGTTTACTCACGAGTATAATCTTGACGACAAGTACTGAATTATCACAATTTTTGGGTCGACGGTCATTCGAGACTTGCTTATCAGCATTTTGGGAATGTCGCGACTTTCGACACCACCTACCGTACCAACAAGCGCTCAATGCCTTTTGCTCCTTTCACAGGCGTTAATCATCATTATCACTCCTTCCTATTTCCATCCTATTTGGGTTTGCATTGTTAAAGGGATAAGAATGAGAGTTATTTTGTATGGTTGTTTAAGACGTTGCTGGAAGCCATGAACAACAAAGCACCTAAAGTTATCATCATCGATCAAGATTTGGCAATGAAAAAGGCTATTACTACCGTCTTTCCAGATACTCGACACAACTTGTGCACTTGGAACATAAGCAACAAATACCCTAAACGTCTGCATCACGTATATGCAAAATATCTAGACTTTAAACAAGATTTTGACAAGTGTGTTAACAAGTCGTTAGTGATTGAGGAATTTGAAGAGGGTGGGAAAAACTTGTTCAAGAATACTCATTGCAAGACCACGAGTGGCTCCAACACTTGTATGAGCTCAAAGAACAATGAATTGGTGTTTACACCAGAAGGTAATTTTCTGCGGGCATGAAAACGACGAGCAGGAGTGAATCCATAAATGCCATGTTCGATAACTACGTTGGTACAGCTACGACTTTAAAGTGTTTCGTCATAAATGTCCAAAAAGCGATTACACATGTATTAGTGAGAGAAAGGTCTGTGGACTTTGCAAGCACGTATAAACAAAGAAGAAAGTTGCTTGAGACCCCGCTGGCGGTGAATGGTGCAAAAGTCTATATGAAGGAGATGTTGATGCAATAGCAAGTAGAGCTACAAAAATAGGGACGATACAGTATAAACAATATGACAGAAAAATCTATACGTGAATATAAGGTTTATTCGTTGATGAACGACCTCATCCCTGAGAAGATGCGTAGAATGTATGTGGTGAGCCATGACACAGAGATAGATATGGTGACATGTGTTTACAAGAAGTTTGAGTTCCATGGCATGTTGTGTTGACACATTCTGCGGTTTTCACTCAAAAGAATATTAAAGCAATCCCCGATAAATACGTCTTGCCGCAGTGGACTAAGGTTGCAAATAGGTTGCATGATACCATTGCCTTTCCGGAGCATCTGTATACTGATTTTGAAGAATCAGAGATGTTGCGGTATAATCATCTGGTGACAATTTTCACACGTTTGTCCGTAAAGGCTTATGCTACAATTGCTGGATATAAATATCTCCGCGATCTAGCGAAACAACAATATCTCATTGTCGACCAGTCTGAAGTAGCTTAAGTCAGCAACGTGATTGACACTGAACCTACACAGTGATCAGAGGATGATGAGCCAGTTAAAAGAGAAGACAAAGATATCTGGCATTTGGATCTAATTATATCGCAAATAAAAGGCCGCAAGAGATCTACACAGATGGAGAGCTCCATTGAACAAGCAACCCAACCTAAAAAGCTAAAAAAATGTGCATTGTGCAACAAAATGATCAACCATGACAAGTGGAATCATTACAAGGCACTGGGAATAAAAACTGGGGGTTTGCAAGACGAAGAAGATGATGATGCCGAAGAAGATGAAGCAGTCCTCCACTCTACGGACTTTGTAACAATCTTTTGTTAATAATCAAGTCTATGGACGTTGTATTTTAATTATAGAATTTGTAATAATCCTGTAATAATCCTAGAAGTTTATTAATAATCAATTATGATGTACCAATGGGTTATTCACGAATTGTGTTTCCTTACCATCTGAATTTTAATATTGTAGTCTTGCAGTGACTAATTTAGCTTTGCACTTAAAACATTGGACCATCAAAGCTTTAAGGAAAAAAAAAACATTCTGCATTGCCGTCTACTAGACAATGTAGCGGACGGCCAAACAGAAACATTCGGTTGCTACACTTAGAAAATTTTGGCGTTTTTGACCGTCTGCTAGACAATGTAGCAAACGGCCAAGCTAAAACATTGGGTCGCAACACTTAGAAAATTTTCCCTTTTTGACCGTCTGCTAGAAAATGTAGCGGACGCCCGATCCAACCTAATTAAAGCATGTCCATGTGTAAAGCCAGACCTTATCCTCTCTCTCTCTCTCTCTCTGGGGCACCGTTCGCTACCAGCTTTGGCATCGTCGCACCCTTCCATCTCCGATTCCCTTAATTTCCATAATCCCAGAACCATCGCAGTCGCCAGAAATGAATACGTGCGTGGCTCTATTCAATCAAGAGGCGTGTGTGGATTTATATGTCTGATTCAATCAGGGTGTGTGTGGACCCATGTGTATGTGTGTGTGTGTTTGCGTGTGTGTGCATGTGACCCATGGTTCTGGGTGTGCACGCACGCGCGTGAGTATCACCCATGCTTTTGTGTATGTGTGTGTGTGTGTGTGCGCGCGCGTGCGCGCGTGTGTGCGAAAGTTTAAGTGTGTATGCTTCTATTTATGTCTGTGTCTCCGTCTGAAAGTTTGTGTGTATGCTTCTATTTATGTCTGTGTCTCTGCCTATGATTGTGGAGGGTTGGGGTAGCGGTGTTAGTTCTTGTGGTGCCATGGTTGTGCTTGGTTGCTGGTGGTGATGCTATGTTGTGCTTGGTGTTGGTAGTGGCGTCGTATAGTTGTTGGTGGTCCATTAGACTCGAAGGGAGAAGACCAAGAGGGGGCATGGGTGTTATGTTAGAAAGGAACCAAAAAGGAGGGGAGGGGAGGGGGGGTGGCACATGAAAGAAATACAAATAAAGATGCAGAGTCTCTTTTTATCAAAAACATCAATGTTGTGTGTATTTCGTCCAATCAAAAGACGTATATGATATTTTCCATAGTCGATAGACATTATCCCATAATCTAAAGGAGTTCAATGAATTTCTCTCTTATGAAAAATATGCAGTAGGACATGGAGAAGGAGTTTGTGGGAAGGTAATGCAGTTTGCAAATGTATACACATGTTATACTTTACAATACTATTAGTATCCATTGACGACTTTAAGTTGCAAGTGGGGATATCATAGGAAGAACGAAAAATTAGTGACTAGGTGATGCAAAAGTAAGTTCAAAATCCTTAGACAAGCAAACGTATGCACTTAGATTTGCAAACCATGCATAGAAATCACTTTCATATGTCTATGGATAGACGAGCAGTTTATCAAGGTTAGCCATCATCCAACAGACAACGTAAGTAAAAAGACGTTGATTTTGGAGGGATGACTTAAGAAATTGGAAGGAAGAAAAAGGAATAAAAGGGTTTTAACCTATTTAACTAAAGCAACAAAAAAAAGACAAAAAAAAAGAAGGAAGAATGTTATATCCCTTTTTGTATATGCCCCCCCAAAGAAGTAAACAAATATACTAGAATGACCATCTGGGTGGCATAATTGACCCCGCAGCCCAAAGATTACCTCCGTGGAAAGTTGGCATTACATTAGCGGAAAGGATAAAATCCAAATAAGCCTCAAGTTTTCTAACTTTTGGCAAATAAAACTCTAACATGTAATTTTAGTTATTTGACCTACAGTGGTCAACTGTTTAAAGTTGTCGGTCAACCGTCTAAAGTTACTTGACGGTTCTCCACGAGACCTTCTCAAAAGGATACTAAGAAAAATAATATACAAATACAATAAATATTAAATCATTACCTATTTGTCGAAAAACTATTCAGCCATGTGCTAAATCACTACATTTCTTGTTCTTCTCTCTTTTTTCTTTTCTTCTCCTTATACCAATAAATCACCACCACAACTACTGACCCAACAACCACCACCACCACCCTTCCCTTGCGGCCAACCAATGACCAATAAACCACCACATCCATTGAACTATCACAACCAATAAACCACCGCTAGCATTGAACCAATAAACCACCACCACCCTTACCTTGTTGCCAACAAACGACCATTAAATCACCACCACCACTGTGCTAATAGAACACCACCATGCATCCCCTACCACTAACCAAAGACATTATGAAAAGAGCGTTTGTTGTTGATGAGAAATGTGAATAGAACCAGCTTTGACCGCATTCGCGGCACCTTCGTCTCGAACAAACAATGATAGGGGGGGGGGGGGGGTTGATGTTGTTAGCTGGGGCGTTGTTAATGAATAAGTTGTTTGGTCTGTGTGTAACTTGTCGCACCTAGAGTTGGGTTTGTTGTAAATTCTTGTAGATTGTCTTATTGATTTAGCGAAGATTGTTGTAAGCGATATTATTTGGGACATTTAGCGACAATTTAGCAAGTGGATGGAATAATTATCCTTATCTCGGGTACGGAGGTGTAATACCCCAAGACCCGAAATACTTTTAACAGATTAATTAAAAAAATTAGCGATGATATTGTTCATATTTAGCATCGATGTATTATTAGCGAGGATTAGTGAAGTGGGGTTATATAACAAACCCATTAAATTTTTTTCTTAGCACATAAATTATTATTTTGGGCCTTATTTGTAATAATAGAAGTTTCGGTAAAATTAGAATAACAAACGAAAGTTAGGGCTTTTTTGGTCATTTTCAACCTAGGGTTTTATCATATATATATATATATATATATGTGTGTGTGTGTGTGTGTGTGTGTGTGTGTGTGTAACTTATGGTGCAGCCATCCAACCCTCCATCATCTTCCTCGCGCTGATAAGTTTTGAGAGAGAAAGAGAGATACAAAGAGATAGAGAGAGAGAGTAAAAAGGGGAACGAACTAAGGGATTTTTTAATAGAAAATATTGGTAAGCTTTCTTTTTAGCTTTCCTCTCTTATTTTCTTAGAGTTCAGTTAAGGGGGAGGCATGAGAGAACCGTGAGAATTGTGTACGTTTAGGGCTGCCGTGATCGTAGTTCTGAGTGTAAATTGTATGTGCATATATGTGAATGGAGGGGGCTGCCTAAGCTAACCAGAGAGAGCTTATGTTCGTGTGTGTGTGTGTCTGTGTGGGTAAAATGAGGGGTTGAATTTCAGCTATATAGATTGTGCGTATGTTAATGTGTGTGTGTGTGTATTGTGCCTATAGATGTTTGTGGAGGCAGGAGAATACCACTGCCGTGAGGCAGTGGGTTCAAAACTGCCATAGGCAGGCTCTACGTGTTGTGTATGTGTGTGTTAGGAAAAAGATATGGGTTTGTAGGGGACGGGAGACTGCCATGAGGTAGTTTAATTGTGGGTGTAAATATATGTGTAGGTATATGGGTATGTGTGAGTAGGTGACTTGCATGAGAGTGTGATGAAAAAAATATATATATATATAGAATCCACTGCGGTGAGGTTGTGGGTGTGAGAGGTGCAAGATGGGATGTGTGTTGTGTGCGTGTGTTTATGTTGTGTTGTATGCGTATGCTTGTGTGTGTGCGTGATGTGTGCTTTTGTGTATTGTGTAGAGTGGCGTGTATGTTTTTATGTTCATAAGTGGGTGCGTGAAGCTGCCAAGAGGTCTTGTATATGTGTGCGTGTGTGTTTTTATGTTTATAAGTGGGTGCGTAAAGCTGCCAAGAGGTCGCTGTATATGTGTGTGTGTGTGTGTGTGTGTGAGTGTATGGTGTGTGTAGTGGATGTGTATGGGTGCACACATGCTAAATTAATAACTTTGTAAGGTTCATGAGTGGTCTGTGCTGGAGTTAGAGACGGAGTGCAGAGAATAAAGGAGAGAGTGAAGTGGGTTTAAGTTCAGTGTCAGTGGTACCCTGTGCTTGCGTAGGTGTACCACGAGTTCGTGCAATATTCGGCACGTGAGTTGGGAAGCGCACAGTGATCGCTAGCATGTCAAATTTTACAGTAAAATACTTTAAGACAACTTAAAAGTTTTGGCAAAAAAATCATAATTTTCTAAACAATGTGAATTTTTAATATTTCTTGTAAATTCAGGTTTATAAAATTCTTTTTGGGGCCTTTAAAGTTCACTTTAAATTCTGGAAAATTGGAATATTGTTTTTATAGTATAAGTATGTCTCAGTAAAAGTTTTGTAATTTTTAGAGTTGAATTGATATCACTTTCGTATCGCGTTGTATTTAGCAAAAAGAAACATTTAAAAATATTTTTAATGCTTTTTGAATTCTGATTTCAATTTAAAATTTTTATACATATTTTAAGGTTCTTACAAAAATTATGAGTCTTTATTTCCAGTTAGAAACGATTATGGCAATTTATGAGGTTTTAATACATTTAAACGAATTATTTTAATTCAACAATATTCAAAAATTTTACTTTTATTTCATATGCTATATTAAGCCATAAAGAATGCTAAATGAGAATATAAAATCATTTCTAGGTTATTTTTGAGCCCTGAGGAGCGTGACGGGTCTTTTAGTTAGGTTGGCCGTGTTGGGACCCGTTTTGAGTTGCGTCGTTCCAGGTTGAGGAGTGCGTACACTATGGGTATTTTATATTAGGTTTATAATATAATAGTGTAGAATGTGTCCCAGTAAGTGATTTGTCAACGTAGGTTAATTTAGAGGATCTTGATCGATGGTGTTTTAGCTTCGTTTTGCTTGGATCGAGGTAAGGAATTTTTATCCAAAACTCAATTTCATCTATTTGTCCTCATAAATATTTTTCTAAATTACTATCGAATTTTTCCTGAACTCTGTTATCATTGTTATGAGTATGCATCATTCGCCTTTAATACCCTTTTTGAGCCTTACATGTTTATTAAAAATCTTTATCGATGGTCAGTAATTATTACTCGTCGAGTATCTAATTATTCATTGTATTATTAATTATTGCATTCTACATATTGACACGAGTTAGTGTATAGAGGAGATATAAGAATGATTTGTATTGGGGGTGATATAAGGATGGTATGTTATTGTGGGAGATGCTAGTACCTTAATGGTCAAACTAGTGTTCATATGCATATGTAACCACATTGTTAGTGAGCACTGCCTATGTGGCTCTTCTAAGTGTTACCCTACACTTCCTGTGTAGATTTGCATTCACTCATGTTTAATATCATCTGCATCGTTTTACTGTAATTAAAATTGTATCTATCTATATTTGGTTTAAGAGATTGAGTTGAATCTCTTCCGTCATCCTTTTTGAAGTGAATTTGATAACCATTGTATTCCCTCTTCTGGATTTTGAGCGACCTTATTGAGCTACCAAAAGCTCACCTCTTTTTTAATTCCTTTCTGTAGGTAATAATTGTTAGTTTATTTCCGGGATGGGTTAGAGCCTGATCATGGAGTTAATTTAGAATTTTTTTTTTATTAAAGCTCCTGCGAGGGAATCAACATGTAGCTTACTAAATTAGTACTTTAATTTAGTCCTCGCTTTTAAGAATGATTAGCTGAGAATTTGATTATAGAAGCTCTATAATCCAATTGAGATGATTGAATGATTAGGAACTGATCGATTTATTGGTTAACGCTTCAACAAAATTTGGGGTGTTATAGTTGGTATCAGAGCTTAGTCTTTTGATTTTGTAGACTTAGAAACTTATAATAGAAAACTTACTTGAGCAATTAGAGTAGTAGGAAGGAGAAGGTGATGAATTTGATGAGGAACCCTTTGAGGAGGATTTAGAGGAAGATCTGGGAGACGACCCTAAGGAGGAAGGGCAGGAAGAAGATAACCCTACTTTGATTGAACTAGAAGGGCCTTTCGAGGATGACTTTAGGGTTGAACATGCCGAACGTGACGACTCCGTACCATGTAAATAGGAACGATAGTACTCCCAGGTGGCTAGTGAGAGGGGTTATCTAATCCGTCAAATGGCGTCCCTAGAGGTTCAGCCATGAGAGGGAGGAAATAGATTTACTGAAAGTCCAATTGGAGAGCTTGAGGAGAAGCTATGATTCTCTTGGGGGGCAAAGGCGGTATGACTATAACTAGTACTTCCATAAGAAGATCATGGAGTTAAAAAATCTGTTGGGTGATGCTGACTCTCTGACGTTCTCGCATACTCAAATAGAGCATTGGATTTGCGAACGTGACAACAACATCGAGGAGGAAGACATTTAGAGCACGGAAAGAAAGAGAGTAGAAAAAAAATCGTAGTATCAGCAAAGAAAAGGCCTATGTCTTGTGTAATCATTAGAAGGTAAAACTTTACTCAATGATTTAACTAATGTTATTTATTATCAATAAATTTTAATTTGCATTGATTCTATTAAGTAAAATTGTGTGATTCTTATGGTAGTTTATTTATTAGCATGGCATACACTTGTAGAGGTAACACCATGGGCCAAAAAGGTCGTATCGAGGGTCATACTGGAGGCCAAGAGGTTCCAGTTGGGGGAATATCCCTGGAGGTTCCAGTTAGGAAGGCACCCCTGCAATGCAACAACAACCAAATCAGGAACCCATGGTTGTAGCTCTCAATACTATGAATCAACTTATAGCATTTATGGCCCAAAAATTGGTCAATCTGCAACAGGGTATACAAAACCCTGTTCAGCTGCAGCCACAAGCAGATGAAGGTAGTACCCTGAATGAATTCAACAAGCAGAATGCAGTGAATTGTAATGGGTCAGTGGACCCTACAGAAGCAGAGTCCTGAATTACAGAGTTGGATAAGATATTATGAGATATTAAGTGTACAAATAAGCAAAAGATTGAATTTATAGTATACATGCTGAGAGGCGAGGCTTACCAATGGTGGAAGATTATGGAGGCTAACAAGACTGCTCGGTAAACAGGCTAAGGTGATTTAAGAACACTTCAAGGAGCTAGTCAATAAGCAGTGCTTTTTTGCGAGTTACCGTGAACAGATGCTAAGAGAGTTCTCCAACATAACTCATGCAGATAGGGAGATGGTAGATGCAAATGAAATGAGGTTTTCATGACTGGCCAGATTTGCATACATGATACTACTGATCAAGGCCGACATGTGTTGGAAATTCGAGTGGGGACATAGGCCTGGTCTGATGGATAGAGTAATTTCTGCACGATTTTTGAGCTATGTGCATTGGAACAGTCTAGATTTGACAGCAAGAAGAGGTTTAAGCAGCGACAAGGTGGTCAAAAGAGGGACAAACAGGAAGGTAGGTCCTCAAAGGCTAATAAGCGTCAGCAGCTTTCTGTTACACCTCATCGGTGTCAGAGTATGGGGTAGAATCAAGTTCAGACCGCTTCATAATAGGTATCTAGACCTGGACAGAGTTCTGGGGGTCGACCAATGTAGAATATGGGTAATAGAGGTACGCAAAGTGAGGGAACTAGATCAACACAGAGTGTTGGGTCCTCACTACCACTGGTCCTAAGGCATCGATTACATAAAGTACAGGTCAGAGTACCAGATCAGTTTCTCAAGTGGCTCTTTATACTACATGCAAGAAGAACCATGGTGATAGACCATGTTGTAAACTTACTAGGGGATGTTACAAGTGTGGCCGTACATAACACTAGGTTCGAGACTGCCCATTGAGTAGAGAAAATCAGTCAACCTTCTGTCTGGCACTTACAGCTAGTGTAGTAGCGAGTAGTATTCCTCGTCAGGGAGGAGGACAGAGTCAATAGGGCCAGATTCAGCAGTCTCAACAAGGGTAGAGGCCCTGGACATCAGTCGGTCTATTTTCTATGTTTGCTTAGGATGTTGCAACATCCAATGATGTGGTATCAGGTACACTTCCATTTAACTTACTAGATGCTCGTTTATTGTTTGATTCTAGAACATCATTCTCTTTTGTATCACCTACCTTTGATAGTATCAACGGTTCTTTGTGATTGTACTATTCATGTTGGGGATAGAGATCTTCCCGTGGACATTATCCCATTAGCTATTCGGGCTTTTGACATCATATTGGGATTGGTTTTCTACTAATCATGCGACTGTATATTGCCATGGGAAAGTAGTTCATTTTGATATTATGGGTCAGCCTAAGTTTATTTATCGTGGGTCTAAATCGAATGGGTTGGTTAGTATTATTTCGACTATCAAAGCACAATGATTACTGCACCGAGGTTGTCAGGGATATATGGCATATGTCATGGATATGAGTCAGAATGGTCATGAGTTGTCATCTATCCCTGTAGTAGAGTAGTATCCGGTGTCTTTGCAGAGCAGTTGCCAAGAGAGCTTATTGACCGTGAGATCGAGTTCATGATCGACCTCGTTCTGCGTTTGAAGCCTATATCTAAGGCTCCCTATCGTATGGCTCCAAGTGAGATGAAAGAGCTGAAGGAGCAATTGCAGAAGTTACTGGATCAGAGATTCATATGTCTCAACGTATTCTGTGGGGTGCCTCGGTTCTCTTTGTGAAGAAGAAGGACGGGACACATAGACTCAGTATCGATTACAGAGAGTTGAACAAGATTACGATCCGTAACAAGTACATATTGCCCCATGTTGAAGTCTTGTTTGATTAATTTCAGGGTACTTGTTACTTTTTGAAGATGATCTGAGGTCCATATATCATCAATTGAAGGTGAAAGAGGAAGATATATAGAATATAGAGTTCCTTAACACACATGGGCATTACGAGTACGTTGTCATGCCTTTTGGTTTAATAAATGCCCCAGCAGTATTTATGGATCTGATGAATGGGGTGTTCAGAGACTATTTAGATCAGTTTTTCATCGTGTTTATCGATAAAATTCTAGTATACTCGAGGTATGAGGAGGAGCATAGGGAACATTTGAGACTAGTGTTGCAACGGCTGAGAGACCACAAGTTGTATGTGAAGTTTTCAAAGTGCGAGTTTTGGCTTCGGCATGTTGGTTTCCTTGGACACGTGGTGTTTAAAGGCAATACTTTTGTAGACTCGAAAAGGATTAATACGGTGACAGAATGGCAGAGACCTAGCGCGATAAAGGAGGTATGCAGTTTTCTGGGCCAATCAGGTTACTATAGGCGATTCGTGGAAGCCTTCTCCAAGATTGCAGGACCACTGACTTGGTTACACGCAAGAATGTGCAGTTTTTTTTGGACTGATAAGTGTGAGTCCACTTCCAAGAGCTAAAGCAGAGCCTACTGACTACACTAGTGTTGACATTGACATCAGGTTTAGGAGGGTTTTTAATTTATAGTGATGCTTCTAGGAGAGGGCTTGGTTATGTTTTAATGCAGCACGGGAAGGTCATTGTCTATGCATCAAGACAATTGGAGACTCATGGCAGAACTACCCAACCTGTGGTTTAGAATCGGGAGTGGTTATGTTCGCCTTGAAGCTGTGGACACAATACTTACATGGGGAAACTTTTGAGATCTATACAAATCAGAAGAGCCTTGACTACATATTCACTCATAGGGAGCTGAATGAGGCAGTGCAGATGGTTAGAGCTTCTGAAGGATTATGATTGCACAATTTATTATCATCCAGATAAAGCCAATGTAGTGCCCGATGCTCTCAGCAGGAGGAGTAATGGGAACCTCGCAACATTGGTTATGAGAGAGCCTCATTTATTGGAGAAAATAAGGCAATTGGACCTTAAAGTTAGAGGTCTGAGATATGGTGTTGCGTTGACAGCAATGCATGTTCATCCCACATTGATTAGTAGGATTAAAGAGGCACATGAGAGTGACCCTGAGTTTTCTAAGATCATTAGATGTAATGGAAGCAGAAAACAGATAGAGTTCGAGGTTAATTCTGAGGGAGTGTTACGATTTGGCCATCGATTGTGTGTTCCTAATAATGAGGAGCTGAAGCGATTGTTGTTGTCTGAGGCACATAGTACACATCTTTCAGTGCACCCAGGAACTGCCAAGATGTATCATGATTTGAGAGCATTTTTGGCAGTCAAGATTGAAGAGGGACATAATGGAGTTTATGTCTCGATGTTTGGTTTGTCAACAAATAAAAGCTGAACAGCAGAAGCCAGTAGGAACTGTGCACTCATTAAAATTCCCAAGTGGAAGTGGGAACATGTTATTACAAATTTTGTGGGTGGTTTACCCAAGACGATTCATGGTCATGATATGATTTCGGTAGTGGTGGATAGGCTTATTAAATCAGCACATTTTTTTCCTATTCGAGCCAATTTTACTATACAACAATTGGCTCAATTCTATGTGGATACTATTGTAAGACTCCATGGAGTACCTATTTTGATTGTGTCAGATAGGGATTCTCATTTTACTTTGAGGTTCTGGGAGAGTTTCCAGAAGGCTATAGGGACTGACTTGAGCTTTGGTACAGCTTTCCATTCATATACAGATGGCCAGTCAGAGAGGACCATCCGGACTTTCGAGGACATGCTGAGAGCTTGTGTTATAGATTTTTAGGGTAGTTGGGATACTCATTAGCGGGTGGTCGAGTTTGCATATAACAACAGCTATCAGGCTAATATTCAAATAATGTGTAATGGATGTCTATGGGTGCATGTGTGATGAGTGAATAACTTTGTAAGGTTTGTGAGTGCTATGATGGAGTTAGAGACTTGGTGCAGAGAATAAAAGAGTAAGTGAAGTGGGTTTAAGTTCAGTGTGGTACAGTGGTATCCTATTCTTGCACAGGTGTACCACGAGTTTGTGCAATGTTCGGCACGTAAGTTGGGCAGTGCACAGTGGTTGTTAGCATGTCAAATTTTATAGTAAGATACTTTAGGCTAAGTTAGAATTTCTGGCAAAAAATCGCAATTTTCTAAGATCACATGAAATTTTAATATTTTCAGTAAATTCTGTTTTATAAAATTCTTTTGGAGCCTTTAAAGTTCCACTTTAAATATTGGAAAACTAGAGTAATGTTTTTATAGTATAAGTATGTCTTAGTATAAGTTTGGTGATTTTTAGAGTTGAATTGTTATCATTTCCGTATCGCATTAGATTTAGTAAAACGAAAAATTTAAAAATAATTTTAATGCCTTTTGAATCACGATTCCAATTTCTACAATTTTACATATTTTAAGGTTCTTAAAAAAATTATAAGTCTTTATTTTCAGCAGGAAACAATTATGTCAATTCATGGGCTTTTAGTACACTTAAATGAATTATTTTAATTCAAAAAATATTTAAAAATTATATTTTTATTTCATATGCTATATTAAGCCATAAAGAATGCTTGATGAGAATCAAAATCATTTCCGGGTTATTTCTGAGCACGATGGAGTGTGACGAGGGTCTTTTGGTTAGGTTGGTTATGTGTGGGACTCGCTTTGAGTTGCGTCGTGCTAAGGAGTGAGTACGCTATGAGTAGTTTAGAATGTATTCTGATAAGTGATTTCTCAACGTAGGTTAATTCAGAGGATCTTCATCGGGGGTCTTTTAGCTTCGTTTCGCTTGGATCAAGGTAAGGAATTTCTATCCGAAATTTAATTTCATCTATTTGTCCTCGTAAATATTTTTTTTGAATTATTATCGAATTTTCTTTAAACTCTGTTATCATTGTTATGCGTATGCATCATTCGCATATAATACCCTTTTTGAGCCTTACACGTTTATTGAAAATCTTTATCGACGCTCAGTAAATATTACTCGTTGAGTATTAAATTATTCATTGTATTATCAATTATTACATTCTGCATATTGACATGAGTTAATGTATTGAGGAGTTATAAGAATGGTTTGTATTGGGGGTGATATAAGGATGATATGTTATTATGGAAGATGCTAGTACCTTAATGGTCAAGCTAGTGTTCATATGCATATGTAACCACATTATTAATGAGCACTACCTGTGTGGCTCTGCTAAGTGTTACATGCACTGCCTGTGTGGCTTTGCATTCACTCATGTTTAATATCATCTGCATCGTTTCAGTGTAATTGAAATTGTATCTATCTATATCTAGTTTAAGAGATTGAGTTGAATCTCTTCCCTCATCCTTTTTGAAGTGAATTTGATAATCATGGTATTCCCTCTTCTAGTTTTGAGCAACCTTACTGAGCTACAAAAGCTCATCTCTTTTTTAATTAACCGTTAGTAGATTTCCGGGATAGGGTTAGAGCCTGGTCATGGAGTTAATTTAGATTTTTATTATTTTGTTTATTTAAGCCCCTGCGAGGGAATCTGCGTGTAACTTACTAAATTGAGTACTTTAATTTAGTCCTTGCATTTAAGAATAATTAGCTGAGAATTTGATTTGATTGTAGAAGCTCTGACATAAATGTTTATTGGGGGTTTCTTAGTGAAATTGAGATGACTGAATGACTAGGAACTGATCGATTGATTATTTAACGCTTCGAAAATTCATGGGTGTTAACAAGAGGCCTATGCAGAGTTGATCGCGAGTGTTATTTGTATTTTTTTAGCTACACTTTGATAATGATCATAAGTTGCAAACTAAGAAAGTGGGGTGCAATACACATATTAATGGAATTGAGTGGGTCACTTTGGAGGCACTACAATAAAAGGGAAATCATTACGTACGTGTATAATATTGAATATGATTCACATTAAACAAAATCGTGTATGAAGAATATCAAAAGAGAGAGCAGAGATAGAGAGAAATCTGGAAATCGGAGAAAACAAGGGAAGATTTAGCATGATGCGTACTGGTGGTTGAGGGAAGGTTTAAAAAATTAAGAGAAAGGGTCATTAGTTTATAGAGGGTGTAAAGTGTAAGGGTGTGGGGCTTAAATTATCGTGAGAGAAGAGTGTTCTTCATGGTGCAATTGTAAGTTTTGATGTGTTAATCTGATTAATTGTTGGGGTGTGTATTGGAGGGTGGACAACCATGTGATGTTGTGTGAAGCCTTGTGATTCCTCTACGTGTGCGTGCATGTGTGTGTTCGTGGAGGTTATTGTGCAGCCGTATGTATAGAGGTGTTTGCATATTGTTGTGTGTTGTTTTCAGTATGTACGCATGGTGTGTGTGTGAGTGGGCTGTTGTGCAGCCATGTGTGTCAGTGTGTGTATCACTGTGTTTTACTGTATATGTTTTTATGTTTGTGATATGATGTATGGGTGTGTGCAGCATGTAGGAGAGTGTATGCTCTACTGTGCATGAGTGTGTGCAGCATGTAGGAGAGTGTATGCTTTTCTGTGCATTATTGTGTGTTACTATGTGTATGCGTGTCTGTGTGTGAGTTAGGGGAAAGTCTAATTAGGGCAGAACGTGTTGTTTGCCGCGGGGGGGGGAGCAAAAAGACTTAAATTTTTTTTTTGATGGTTAACATAAAAGAATTAAAAAGGTTCAAGTTCACATAAAACATGAACAATCAAAAACATTAAAATTAGAAGTAGTCCAATAAGGTTTTACAAAACAAGAAAATACAAGAAAGTAACTTTATACATCGATAGTCAAAGCAGAACTCAGGGTTCTTTGTTCTTTATAGTCACGAAAGTCAAAGCAGAACTCAGGGTTCTTTGTTCTTTATAGTCACGAAAGTCATCGATGATCGAGTTTATAGTAAACGTCTCCATAATATTTTTCTCAAAGAGTAACTATCTTACGATATAAAGAGTAGAAAATACAACAAAACGAAACTCTAATTAATTTTAATGTTATGATATAATGGCGTTCTTTGAAAATATGTTAAACAAAAAATTTCCAAAAATTTGGGGCCGCCCCCCCCCCCCCCCCCCCCCGCGGCCCGGCAGGCCACACAGTCATGAGGGAGTTTCGCCCTTGGTGTGGGGCCACTATGCAACCGTGTATGAGGATGTGTGTTGCAGTAATGTTACAACTTTTATGTGTGTGATGTGGATGTGTGTGCGAGTTATGGTTCTTTTCTAAGATGTCGCAATGTATAGGTGGTGATTTGTGTGATGCATGTATTGTAGCGATGCGTGCATGTGGTATTTGTGGGTGGTTGCTTGAACAGCCATGGGCGATGATGTAGAGCTCCTGTACAGATGCTCATATGTAAGCGTGCCATGGACAGCCCTATGTGTGTGAGTTACGGTGTACAACTGTGTGATATGATACGGTGTGTGTGCTTGTGTGGATGGGTGTGTGCGTGTGGGCGCGCATGCACGTTTGCGCTGCCATGCAGGTGCGCGTAGGTTTGTGTTGCCATGGAGTGGGAGTGTGTGTGTGTGTGTGTTATGGGTATGAAAACGAAATGGAGATGGAATTGTGGTGCGATATGACACTATTAGAAAGGTGCTTGCAAAACTGTGAAATGATTGGATATAAGAAATGCAATGACTGAAATCCAGAGAAACTTAGAACCAGTTAGAAGAAGGAAAAGAAAAGTTTGAAATGAAAACGAGAAACATAAGGGAGGAGGAATATGGCACTGATTAGACAAGAAGAAAAGAGGTGGAATGGCAAGGATGATGGAATGATCAGCTTGAACTCTAGCTTTTGATGGCTTTTATTTTAGAGTGAAGGTATGCTTGGTGGATTAGTGAAATTGGGTGAGTTAAAGGAAGCTCGCCAACTGTTGATAAAATGTCCGAATCAGATAGGGTGATTTGGAACACGATATTGGATGGGTATGTAAAGGCTAGAGTGTTGATTGTAGCGTTTAAGTTGTTTGAGAAAATTTCCAATAGGAATTTTGTGTCTTAATTGATGATGTTTCTGTATTATGACAAAGCTGGGATATGGAGATGAAAAAAATGAATTTGACGGTTCTTTCGGTCAGACGTAACAATGTGATATCGTGCCGATTTTTCATATCGATGAAATGAGTGGTGTTAAAGTAAGTGACGTTTGATCTATCTGGTAGTTTTTTGTATATATTGTGTATATGTTTATCTAATTCTAGATAAAGCATTATTTACCGGAAAGGAACAACTTTTAGTGAGCTTATGTTTTGTTAAAACCAGACTGACATATGAATAATATCTTTGGTAGCGGTTATTATGAAAATTTGGATTTGAAAATGGTTTAGTGCAAGGTGGAGCAAAAAGTCTGTTTGTTAATTATGACCAATGTACACTATTCTCGTTGAAAGGAGCTGCCCATGTGATGTCCCCATTTATTATCATAATAATTCCTTATAGTATACGTAGCAACTGAATGTTTAAAGCTTTTAGAGAAATTCCATTACGTCTTATTTGAAAAATCTTGCAAAGAAATTAAAATGTCATGGAATGTTAGCCATTAGTTTTTTTATAAAGTTTGTTTAAAATTAATGAGATGGGCAGTGTATTTAACCGATTGTTGTGTCCGATATGTATTGAGAGAAGTTAGATTTTGGGCTTTTGTTAAGGTGCTATTTATGTTGAAGTGATGTACAGTACTGTTGTATGTGATTGTTCATACTTTCATGGTCATTGATATAACTAAAAATATCCCTCCAATCTACGAACGACACGTGGCAGATGTGGCGCGTAACCCATGCCGGCTCTTTACTGATATGGCACTTACCATATCAGTCACCAGACAGAATCCTAGGCAAGGATACTACTGGCCTACGATGCAGAAGGATGCAATCGAATTCACGCGAAGATGCGATAAATGTCAGAAGTTTGCACCGGTTTCTCATACACCAGTTGCTCCTTTAACTTCGATTGTTTCTCCCATTCCCTTTGCTGTATGGGGAATGGATCTGCTGGGACCGTTTCCCATGGCGTCGGGACAACGACGATTTGTGATCGTGACGATAGACTACTTCACCAAATGGACCGAAGAAGAATCTCTGGCAACCATTACTTCAGCCAAGTGTGAAGACTTCTTCTGGAAAAATGTCATCTGTCGTTTTGGAATACCAAGGGCATTGGTCGTCGATAATGGAAAAAAAATTGACAACAACAACTTTCGAACCTTTTGTACGAATCTATCGATCGATTTAAGATTCACTTCTGTAGCTCATCCACAATCCAACGGACAGACTGAAAACATGAATCGAAGCATCCTACAAGGATTGAAGAAGAAGCTAGACGAAGCTAAAGGCGCATGGGTGGACGAACTCCCCAAAGTGTTGTGGGCTTATCGAACAACCCCACATGCAGTCACAGGGGAAACACCTTTCTTACTCTGCTACGGAACGGAAGCAATGTTGCCAGTCGAAAGAGGAGTTCCAACAATACGGGCCTTGCACTTCAACAAATTAAATAACGAAGATGGACTCTGAGCAAATCTTGATTTGGAAGAAGAAGCTCGAACTCAAGCCCATGCATGATCTGTCGTCATAAAACAACGAGTGGCACGATATTACAATCAGAGAGTCCGATCCAAGCAGTTCAACGAGGGAGATTTAGTCCTTCGCAAACTAGAAGTTTTCGATCCAAAAGCAGCGACGAGAAAGTTATCTCCAAACTGGGAAGGACCCTACCGTGTTATAAAGGTGCTCAAATCAGGCGCCTACGCACTAGGGACACTTTCTGGAGAATCCATCCCTCGTACTTGGAATGCTGAGAACTTGTGCAGATATTACCAGTAGTGTCTCAGCACGAGCCAAAACACTTCATTTTTTGGGGGATAAGGGGCACAGACCTGTCAGAACTCCAATATCTTAAAAATAATCTTTAGCAAATTGTTTTCTAATAAATGGGTTGTTAAGCAATCCAATGTAAACTTTATCTTTTACTCAAGCAATAAAGTTATTCTTTCTCGGTATTGTTGTAGTATAAGCTTAGCCAAAACATTCTGTCCGAACAGAGTGACGGCCGAACACTCTGCCCGAACAGAGTGACAAGCTTAGCCAAAACATTATGTCTGAACATAGTGACGACCGAACATTTTGCCCGAACAGAGTGAGAAATTTAAAACCAAAACATTCTGTCTAAACAGAGTGATGGCCGAGCACTCTGCCCGAACAGAGTGTATAACTCTTGGGTTTTACAAAATACAAGAGAAGCCAGACGGATTAGCTACAGATCTAAGTCCGTGAAGAAACAAAAGTTAATGGGGGCATCGTCACTGCACCAAAACTTTTTCATTTTCGAAATATGTGCCGAGCGAGGGTGCTCGACTTCTTTACCGACTCTTTAAGTGATGATTAAAGGGTTTGAGTCAAAGTAAAAATGAATAATACTGTGTGAATGGTAAAACACAAAACCATGAGAAACACATAGTAAGAGAAAATTACCGTAAAATTAAAGATAGAGTTTTACATATAAGCCTTTAAGAGGGCATCAAAATCCTGTCTAAACAAAACAAAGAGACACTATACAATTCTAAGCCTCGGGGGCATCACCAGAAGGACCTTCCCCTGGAAGATGAGAAGCTGCAACATCCCCTGCCTCTGGAGGCATAACAGTCTCCCCAGATGGTGACACTACCGTAGGCAGAACAAAATCATCCAAGGGGATGTCAGGAAAGCGCTCAGCAAACATCTCCTTGGCCTCACAAAGCCAAGCTCATAAATCTCCAAGCCATCTTCGGTCCGCTTCTTCAGCCATTCATCCCCCGCGTTCCCATCTAAGAAATCGCGAATGCCTTGGTCTCGAGCTTTGGTCACCTCTTCTGCAGCCCTCTTTTTAACTCGCTCCAGTTTCTTCTCCAGAGTCACAATCTGATCAAGATGATCTTCCTCACGCTTGCTAAGCTCTTTTGCACGATGGGTGGCCTCTTGTGCCTCCATAACTGCTTCCCTCGTCAGCTGAGCCTCCTCGGCCGCCACCTGCCTTGCCATCTCAAAGCGAGAAAACATCTTAGATCCACTGGCGTACATCTGGAATGAATATTAAGGTCATCAGTTAAATGAAACTTGAAAACAAAAACAGAAACTTAGTTGAGACAAAGGATGTTACCGTATAGACGGCCTGGGCAAAGGAGCAGGCAAAGGTCTCGTGGGTCTGATTCTGGAAAACCTCCTTGTCTCGAGGAAGAATTCCATGACGAAGATGCTGCTCCGAGACCTGGCTGTCCGGCATCCCAAGGTCATCACGCCTAAGTGCCCATCTCGGACGAAAGATGGGATCATCTTCAATAGAAACTTGCTCAAGTATCCGTGGAGAGCGTTCTGAAGGAGTGACTCTAGTCCTCTTAGGAGCAGGAGGCAACTCCACACTTGGCTGCTTCTCCTTTCGCTTCCCCTTAGCTTTCTGAAGAACGCCAAGGAAGCCTCCCTGCTGCAATTTTCCACCACCGCTAGCCATTTCTGCAATGAAGAAATAAATTAATACGGGAATCAATATTGAAATCAAGTTTAATTCAATATCTTATGCAAAGCACACCTAAAGGAACGGTCTCAGCAGATGACACGCTAGGAATAGTAGGAAGAGGAGGAATCAGAAGACCAGCTGGAATGGGCTTTGAAGGTATGATCTTCGCCCACTCCAATTGCTCCTCCGAAAGAGGCTCATCTATACAAAGACCGCCTCGAAGTTTAATGTGACTAAGTATGTCCTTAGTCTGGCTGTTGGGGGTAGGATTGGCAGGATTTTTGAAATCCTTACAGAAAGGATTACACACTCTATCAAATGGAAGCTCCCCCTTGTCCAGTCGGCTAACAAACAAGTATTTGGAATGCCAGCCTTTATTTGACTTCAGGCCTCCCTTCAGAAGCCATTGCCTACTGTGAAGGTAATACCCTGCCGGACAGACGTCGACTCATTTGACCAAACAGATATTAATGAAGACGCGCATAAAATCTGTTACATCTAGTTTGTAGCCTGAAGTCTGGACCAAATATATAAGACCGGCAAGCTTCCTCCAACCATTTGGAACAAGCTGCCCGGGAGCCATGCGATAATGCTCAAAGAAACGAAGAACGAAAGGATGAAAATTAAGTCTATACCCAGACTTCACCTGCTCTTTGTAGACACCCGTTTCAAACTTTGTGCCGTAGTTAGCTGGTTCACCCAAACCAGGAAGACGAGCATACTAACCTTCGGGAAGAGGATATTCCCGAATTAAATCCTGCAAATCTTCAGAGGACATCTTACTAGACTTCTCGTCAGCAGTATACCAAGGCTTGGGATTAGCCTTATCTTCGGCCTGATCCTTTACATCTCCTAAAGGATTCATTCAAGACAAAGATTGCGAAGGCTGTGAAGATGAAGGTGGTAATGGTTGAGAGGATGAAGGTTGGAATCGTTGAGAGGATGAAGGTTGGCATATGTACGAACGACACGTGGCAGGTGTGGTGCGTAACCCATGCCGGCTCATTACTGATATGACACTTACCATATCAGTCACCAGACAGAATCCTAAAGAAACTCTGGCTCTATCAGCAAAGATCAATATGGGATCCTCTAGGATCCCAGTGAGATTCTGATTAGAGTTGATTGAAGCCCAATTCTAATTGGACTCCTCTTGCTACCACTATATAAAGGGGGTCAAGCCCCCCAGGTAAGCCTAAGTTCACACATATACACATTGTGCAATATTGCTAGTCAGAGTTCTACCTTGTTAGGCTTCTCTGACTTAAGCATCGGAGTGTTCCCCCACCGGAACCCCACCCGGCGGTCACTCCGTGTTCTCTTTTGCAGGCCCGAAGTCTGGTACTGTTCCCGATCCAGTTTCTAGCTGCAACAATCATAATTATTCCAAGCTGGGATTTCGGGCTCAAGCTAGTGGGCCGCTGACCGCAACATATGGTATGAATTGTTTTTATTGTGAAACATTCACATGAATATTTTTTTTTTTATGCTAACCGATTATTATATCCTCAGAACTATTTTACTCATACATTATTATGCTTCATGGACTAAGCATCTTTTCTTCTTATAAAATGAATCATATTATCTCTCTTTAAATTCTTATTTCGTAAATTGAATTATTTCTTGACATGTTATTGTTTAGCTAGTTGGATCATTTATTACTTACTAAGCACGTAGAAGCTCACTTCCTACTTAAGATTTCAATTTTAGAAGGAAAGTGATGATGTCGATCATGGACTTTGGAACTGTTAAATAGAATTGCTACGGATTTTTCAAGTACTGTAATAATCGATATTTGGATTCTTTTGTAATTGCAATTGTAGGAAGAATTTGAGGTGAAATTATAAATAAAGCTTGTATCTGAAGTCCTAAAAGTTTTAGTTTCCGCTACTAATTGCGTTGGTTTTAGTGAATGAGGCCTGACAGTGTTCATGAGAGGTTTTGAATGGTCCTGTGGCCGGTCACTCTGAGCTTGTTGGGCCAGCGACCGATTCAAGACGTGATATTATGAGCATAAGTAGGATTAGGCTTGTTGTTTAGGGATAGGTCGGGGTGGGATATGTTTAGGGGTGGTTATTCTATGGTTTCGAGTTTGGGTTCAGTTCATAAGATTATCATCATGTGATAGTGGTTGTGTCAAGCGGCTAGGGTGTCGTGGTACGATGGTCGTGGTGGTGGTGGTGATGGTGTCAAGGGTGGTTTCCAGGTGGTTAACTTATACAAGGAAGAAGATGAAATGCAAAAAATAAAGGAAAGAAAAAACGTCAGAACATTGTACACGTGGTCGATAGTGTTTTGACAGACAATTAATAATTTTGTTTTTTAATTTGTTGTTTTGCTTAAATACCCTTTTTGAGAAGGTCACTTGGAGATCACAGACACATGAATACCAGAAAATTCAGAATTACAGGGTTCTTAATGCTCAGAATAGAATGTTAGGTTTGTATTTGCCAAAAGTGGCAAGTCTTAGGAGGTTATTTGTAATTTAGCATATGGAAACGAAATTCACAAAATATCTTTAGGTTTGGAACTTTCGGTCATTACCACTTCCCCTACCCCCCACCCTTGCTATGCATGCTTTTTCTTTCTTTCAAGCCATGTGCAATTGAGAAGACTACATTGGTTTAGTTATGGTTGTGTTTTCACCTAGAAAAAATCTCGTCCAATTTCGCCTAACGTGACTGGTTCGGTCCAACTCTTGAAATGCCAAATCACCGATACAAGATGGAGACCCATCTAAGCTGGGCTTTCCCAACGGCTCAAATTGGTTTGGATATAGGGTCATTATTAAGTAACTACTAATCTTTGAAGAAAACAGTTGTTTGACACTTCTCGGTCACACTTATTCAGTCTTAGAGCAAAAATAGTACGACGTGAACCAAGTGTTCCAAAATGGATCCAATGTAGAAGTTATAACTAGAGAATGTGGATAGCGTGGGGAAAACAGTTAAGATAAGTGTCAAGTTCAGATTAAAAGAAAAATTAAAGAAGACCTAGCAAAAAACACAATTTGAAGAAACATACACGTGGCAATGCGCTAGAAGATAGAGGGTTATGATTTGCTCAAGTGCGAAAGCGAAACTCGACGTATTTTGGCACTCCTCTTCTTCGCCATAGACAAACTAGCCATAATTTCTCCTGTTTACCCTGAGTAACCATTTTATTCTAATCAAATAAAACCCTATTTACTTTCATGAACAGTCACCGTTTACTTCTCTAGCGCACTGTTTATCATAAAGCATTCTATAACATCAAGTGTCGTGTTCAATACAGTTGATCTTTAAAGCATTATGGCGGTAATTGTCTTGCTTCAATGCCTTGCATGTTGTTCAATTAGGAGTATAAGTAAAATAACTAAGAAGTAAATATTAAAGTAATTAGCAACGAAAAGTCCTAAAGCATTAGGCTAAAAGAACCTGAGAACTATCTCAAATTCTCATTATTACTCGATACAAATCAAGGCAATTTGTCCACTAGCTACTTTATTGTTTGAATTTCAGAATTGTGTCCAAAAACACTTGGATTGGTCAATACTAATACGCCCTCGCAATTATTTTCAACAGGTTGGTAGTTCATTGTCTGGGTGCCTGTCTAGCTCTGCTGATACGCCCTCGCAACTCGCAAGATCCCCCTCAATGCTTTTACGCTGTAAGATGCTTCAAATGATTTCTCTTTCTAGCAACACTTCCATGAAAAGCATACCGAGGGATATTAATGCCTTACCAATGATGCAAGAACTATATCTTGGTAGAAATAACTTAATGCTACTATCCCTTGGTCAATAGGTAACATGCGAGTCATGTCTTATTACCACCCTTTAAAGCAACGTTCATGGCAATATTCCTCCAGGATTGGGGAAACTTTAGGATTGAAAGGATTAGCTCTTCACTGATACAACCTTTTCGGAGTAACAGATAAATCTTCAACATCTCACGGTTACAACACATCTCAGTTGCAAACAATCACCTCTCAAATGTAGAAAATCTTCTTCTCGGTTGGATTCCTTGCTCAATCCTCTTCGAAACCTGTTTTTTTTGGTAAATATGTCTTTTATTCTCATTCAGCTCAAAACAATATTCTTACATGTTACATGCCACATGTCTTTTCAAATTTAAAGATAACAACATTCATCAATATTCCAAAACTGTGGTAGGCAGCTTCCAATTCTGGCACAATTGCTGGTTGGTTTGAGAGTTTTGCACCTTTTTCCATCCTTAGTATTCTGTATTTCATCCATTCTTCCATTTTGGCATATACCTCAATCATTCCTTGCTTCTTTCCTGCAAACAATCTCTGGTTCCTTTCTTCCCATAAGCTATACACAGTGGTGGCTAATGCCAGTTTGCTAACCTTTGCTCTGAAACTTTTCCCTCTAAACTTGGTTGTGGCATATTGCAGTAGTTAAGTCCAAGTTCTTGGGTTATAGTCTATGTTAAGCTTATGCAAGACTTCCTTCCATAGTTCATTGGCCAAAGGACACTCCATGAATATGTGCTCAAGTGTTTCTTGAACTTGTCCACATATAATGCAGTGGTCTTCCTGTATAACATTCCATTTTTTCAGCTTATCTCTTGTTCTCAGTTTCCTTTTACAGATCATCCATAAAATCATGGCACATTTGGGTATTTGCCCTGGGAACCATATCAATTTCCACCATGAAACATGAGGTTGCCTGTTTCTGAGCACATCCCAAGCTGAGTTGATGCTAAACCTACCTGGTTTAGGTAGCCATTTGATTTGGTCCTCTTGATCTAAGGAATAATAATGCATAGCCTGTAATTGTTGGTTTAACTCCCTGAGTGCTTGAGATCTGTTAGGTATATTCCATCTGTCATTAGTCCAAGCATCCTTAATCTTTAGTTCCATTGAGCTTCCAGCATCATATATGATCCTATGACCAAATTGGTGGACTATTGGTCCTTTTGGCAACCAATTGTCCAGCCAGAACCAGGTACTCTATCCATTGCAGATCTGATATTGGATGTATTGTTGCATAGTACCCCTTAATTTCACAATTTTGCACCAGGTCCAAGATAAATCTGCAGGGGGCTTAAAGTACCATATGTTTTGCCCCTTTATTATATAAGTATGACTCCATTTGACCCACAGTGAGTCTTTCTTCTTGGCCAAATCCCATATATATTTGCAAAGTGCAGCTTTATTCCACTCTTGCAGCCTCTTTAAGCCAAGTCCACCTTCCTTCTTTGGTAGACAAACATCCTTCCATGCTACCTTAGCTCCAGTGCACTTCATATCCTTTCCATGCCAAATAAACCTTCTGATTTTAGCTTCAATTTCCAAGATAATTTGTTTTGGTAATAAAAATAGAGAACACCAGTATATTTGCATGCTGAATAAAACTGAGGTGGCCAATTGTAACCTTCCTGCATAAGAGAGAGACTTCACAGTCCAGCTGTTTACTCTCTTCATGATTCTATCCACCAAGACTCTGCAATCGGTTGCTTTCAATTTTGTTGTTATTAATGGTACACCCAGGTAGGTTACAGGAAACTTTCCTAGGGGAATGCCCATAATCTGCACCAATTCTTGTGTATATTCCTCATTCAGCCCAGCCACAAATAATGAGCTCTTCTGTAGATTTGGGATAAGTCCAGACATTACCCCAAAGTCATGTAATGCTTGTTTGATAATAGACATAGATGATGTGGTGGCTCCAGCCAGTATGAACAGATCATCAGCAAAACTCACATGGGTGATTTTGTGTTCTTTGCACTTAGGATGAAAAGTAAAGTCTGAACTTTGAGTCATATCATCTAATAGGCATGAAAATGCTTCCATTACTATTAAGAATAGATAGGGAGAGATTAGATCACCTTGCCTAATACCTCTTTGGCTGCTAAAAAAACCTTCCATTGCTCCATTCATGTTGATTGAAAATTTGGCAGTTGTGACACATTGCATAATCCATTTGATGTATCTTACTGGGAACTATAAGATCTCCATTACACATTGTAAGAAATCCCAACTTACAGTGTCATAAGCTTTCTGAATATCTTCGAAACTTGTTATGATACACTTCTCCAGAAGCTTGTTCAGGGGCACCGTGCCTACAATCTCAAATGATTGGAGAAGTGACCATCCTAAGAACTAAGTTTTCTTAGGTCATTTAACATTTCAGGCTTTTAATTGAAACATTGATGGCTGGAACATATCAAGTCAATGGCTCTCTTCCACGAACCTTGGGCAATCTCGCCTTTCCTGTTGAAGTACTTGATGCATCTAATTGCCATATACAAAGCAGATTCAAATGAAACCGGAAATTTGAGCAACCTAGTGACTTTAAGGCGGCCTGGAAGGTAACGACTTGACGAGAACAAATCTTGAAGCATCGGGAAGCCTAGGTAAGTTACGTATCCGGTCCCAAACGCAAGGGTTGATGCCAAATAATATCTGCTATTTGGCAAACTTGATTGAGCTAATTTAAGTAAAATTGGTCTTTTTGGATCAACACCTAGCTGCTTAGAAAATGTTTCTTCATTGCAAAGACTCCTAAAATCCCAATGCATTAACTTCTAACGTACCGTTAAAATTCTGGGACCTCAAGTTTATTAAATTTACACTTTGTCCTCCAACTACCTAAATGGTTATTCAAGTCTCGAAACCAGCAACGTGAAGTCCATCACGCACTTTAATCTATCTAGGAATCAGTTATCGTGTACCAACTACGATTTGACAACTTCATAATCTAGTAGTGTTGAGAGATATAAGTCTATGATAGGGTATCAATCTCACATCGGGTAAATAACAAATACTACTTCAATGTATAAGTCTTGTAGACCTCTCTTCTCATTACCAATTGATTTTGAGATAGATGCTTTCACATGATATCAAAGTTTTAGTTTGGCGTTCTTCTCGATATTATCTGCAATAATTTTTGTGGCTTCCATCATTTTGTGGTTAAGATGCCGAAACACAAACATGCAAACTCCTTCAATTTATTTCCTCACTTGTTTGACATATCTAAGGATTTCTCACCACAAAATTGTTCCAAGGAACATACAGCATAAGCGAAGACAATTTGAGCCTTAGTTTAATAAACAAAAGGATATTGTCTAATGGGATGGTTTAATTTGTAACGGGTGTCCAAGTTTTACTCTACAGAAAAACTCGTATTCATCTGAGTTGGCAGTGGAATCTGGAAAGAGAGTTAGAAGAGTTGGGGGTCTAGTGCATTTTATGCAGTGCATGCTTTCCATTTAACAAATTAAATGCAGAGTGCACAGCAGAGGATTAAAAGGTTAGATGCCATCCGACAAAACTTCCGGAGACTATATCGGTGCCTTTCAGGGGAGGCAATTTTTCCGTTATCCTAATTTTCTGCTTAATAGTAATCATTCCAAAGAGAGAGTGACCGTCACAAGGAAATACTTGATAAGTTGATATGCTTTATCATACGTAATGGAGTCCTTGAGATATAAGTGAAACTCGATATTTGGACATGGGTATGATATTGTGTTCGAACATCTCGTAGGATGTCCCACTAAGAACACTATCTTATAGTGTTTCTTTTAGTCAGTTATTTCTTTGAGACGGTATGAGTTTTAAAGTTAAACAAAAGTTAAACAATTGTGTCAAGTAAGACACCATGCTAACTAAGAATAACTAACAAATAACAATATATAGGAGCATTCTGCCGTGTCGTGTCCCCGTACCTTGACACTTGGATACACATCTCACTCGGACACTCATACCAAAATGTTACATGTGACAAATTTCTTAAGCAGAAGTATGAATCATTTCAAGCATTTGCCTTATGCTGTATACTCATGATTCATAAGCGGTTGTACTTTCATTTTCCACTGATCAGAAGCCCTTCTTTTCTTTTATATATGGCTTTGTCCAAATTCTGTGCCCAGAAAAGGAAGGAGATGTTGTTGGAAAATATAGGCTATGATTTGTATTTTCTACAACAATATATTAGCAATACCAAGATATTAAACGTAACAAAATAATTGAAAGTAATTTTATATGAACTCTTGATAAGATTATGTAATCTAAAGCAGTAAAAGGATATAAAATAGCTCGTCTGTGAGAGTCGTGACAGAGTCACTGTCCTAAAGACGTTATCGCCTCCCTACGTGCAGGTGTTGACGGCAGATAATGTCTCCAAGATAAAACCCATTGACGCAGCTATGTCTCCTCCATGTGCACGTCCACAGGAAGACGGTATGAACCAGTCCACGATCACGTTGCCCAAGTATAAAATATGAAAATAGTTATAGAGGAAAAACATTGTGATAGTAAAGTATAAAACACCAAGTATCGAAGCATAGTAGCTTCTTTTCTTCTATGTCACACCCCATGACCTTATATACTTGACCTATCATAATCCATTTATTGACCACATAAGTAAGCTTATAAAAGCTTTTGTAACTCATGGAATAATCATAACCATTCCCAATAATATCAAATAATAAAGTATATTATATACACCATAAACACATTTGAGTTAATAATACTCATTATTGCTTTTGTAACTCATTTCATAATTTACATGTAAGTAAATACATATGGCCATAAATTGCAATATAATAACAATGCTATCATGTACATTTTATTTTATTAAAATATTCCAACAATCCCCCACTATTTTGATAAAATAAAATGATTTTCAAAACACTTAAAAATTCACCGATGAAATGTTTATAAAGTCTCATAATTCCAACAAAATTTAAAGATTTAAAAACCATAAAAATCATGATAAATTTCATAAACCAATTATTATAATTACTATTTTTTCCTTTCAAAAAATAAAGCCACAGTTCTTGAATATTATAAACACATAAAGTAATAAAAATAAAATACATAAATAAGTTGGGCAACTTGTACTGTGTAATAGGTGTTGGTGCCTTCCGGGCTTGAACCAACACTTAGTGTTGACAACTTCCATTTGAGAGAGCCGTAATGGACTACGCCTTGAATTAGGTCCCTTGGCCAAACTTCTGTTGTCACACACACAGTACTGATATGGGACTTCGTTCGCGGGATAGCGCTATTAATGGCCATGCGCTCTTATCTTGATTCTCATGAGAGTCTTTAGGGAATGGCCCATAGTTCCCACAGTCGCGGCCTCACGACCACTCTCACTTAGGTGAGTCCTCCAAGGGTACGTGTGACATGTACCTCGCGAAAATATTCGCCTCGGGCTCATTCAGGGAAATTCCCTTCCTGGACGTCACACTAAGTAGCACGAGCACCGTACGGATGGGGAGGAGACACTCTCCTATTAACAAAATGGTGCTACTTTTATCACGAGTCACGCTCTACGGGTTGTTTCTACCCATTGAACCTTCTTCATGGGATCTCCAATCACAAAGGATGGGTTACTCCCGCTGGTGACTCCCTGTGGGCTCACCCCATCCGCCTCAGGTGAAAAAGGATCTAGCCTCTGTGCTAGTCCCGAGGCAAGTTGCGCAACTTTTATAAAGCCTCTATAATTTATTTTCTCTTCATCGATGAAGTATCACAAGTCTGCAGAATTTTAAGGGCCCAACAGTGCACATGGAAGCAACATTATGAATCTCATCAAGTAAATCACATTTCAATGGTAACATCCACTTTGCTTAGCATCAAATATGATACTCGCTAGTCAGTAGTCTCACTACTAGGAATCAAACCTTTGATCAGTAGTCTACTACTAGGAACTAGTCTTCAACATATTGTGACCAGTAGTCTTTCACCCACTAGGAGCCACATTTTCCTCAACATGCGTCATGCTTTGCATAACATAATCTCACATCAATAGTAACTTCACAAAAATCCTCTGATAAGTTTCAAGAATTTTCAATTCTTGAGCTTTGCAAAAGTTAGATAAAATCCATGTGCAAATATAGTTTCGAATTTGCAATCATATGATAAATAATTGGGTATCTAGGATTTAAAATACCAAAAAAAAAATTCAACGCACCTCGTATTCAAAAACTCAAAACTTAGATACCATTTGAAATAGATACCACAACAATCATTATCAACATAGCCAAGATAATCAGAAGTCAAAGATTTCGGTTATTATGATTTAACATCTTTACCAAAGTATAATTTCAATTACTAAACTTCGCAATACTTTGCAAATTTTTTTTTCTTCCTTCCACATTTTAAGCTCAATTATGCAGAAGAGCTATACATGCCCAAAGATCCAAACTAGCAAAGCTAAGTGCAAGAAACATAAATATATGCATGAGATATATCACATAATCTCACTACGCATACACGCATGCGACATGCTAAAATAGACTTAAAATTAAGAACATACTATATATAGATGTTCTTTATGTCTTCCACATTTTAAGCTCAATTATGCAGAAGAGCTATACATGCCCAAAGATCCAAACTAGCAAAGCTAAGTGCAAGAAACATAAATATATGCATGAGATATATAACATAATCTCACTACGCATACACGCATGCGACATGCTAAAATAGACTTAAAATTAAGAACATACTATATATAGATGTTCTTTATGTCACTAATTTCCTTTGTGTATACATGACTCGAGAAATCATAATTATCTTCAAATCATGTACCCCCACATTTCGCAGTCATGTATTTATTAAAGAATTTAACATTGAAATAAGAATTTCCATAAGTTCATCAAACAATTTATTTCATAGAGACACTCAGCAAAATAAAATCAGCTTCAAGTTACTTGTTTTACAAAAGTTGATAATCCCATGAAAATTTTTCTCTCTTGAAAGAGAACTCCACAAACACTGACTTTAGGTAGTTTACCAAACTATAGCTCTATGTGTAAAATCTCAAAATTCATTTTTGTTTTTTCAAACCAAAACCATGTGACAAAAATTAAAAAGAATAACTCTAGGTATTTTTCACGATACAACTACTTACAGACAAATATATGAGTAAAGGCATCAGCGTTATTGTCACTAATTTTTTAATTTTGAATCCAATTCATACAAAAAAAAATAATAATAATAAAAAAAAATATCTAGGCAAAAGTTCATTTTATTTTTCCTAAATTTTCTTTATATGATATCTACAAAAAAAGAGTTAGATGAAACTGGTCGCTCAAAGAAAATATCTAATATAAGTAAGAGACATACACTCATCATACTTAGAAAATGTTTTATCCCTTCATCTAAAACGTAATGCTTTTTTTTTTTTTAATTTATTTTTTTTAAAACCGAAAGTTGTAACCCAATTTTCCTTCCAAAAGAACGTGCAGGAATAATGGAACTAAAACTTAACCCCCACATTCCTAGGCTTAATTCTCACATCCTAAAAGCATTCCAATTTGTTAAAGATTCCGAAAAAAAAATATTTTACCTCATTAAAATAAACGTGCAGTAAAATTTTTCTAAACTTCAGTAATCACTTTTTCAGCTAATATAATTTACTATAAGATCATTGTTGTAATCTTAGAAGCAATATTTATTGATTGTTCTTCCACAAGAAACCTGACAACTTTTCAAGTAATGCACTGGTTTGAGGTAAATTATTTCAAATATAATCAAATCACATTGACTCAAATTATTAATCAAAATATTGATATACGCTCTCAGATCAAGCTTCTTCTTCTTCCTATATAAACTCTTCATTTATGTGAACATAAATCCTGGCTGCATTGCCCTAGTTAAGCCAACCCCAAAGCCAATTCCAATAGACTTATTGGCGGGTCTCATTGGCACAAAATGACAGATTGGGCATAACAACTTATTATGACAAGCAGGGATCTACAAACTAAGACTGAGTGCCAGACCAGCACCACAAAATTGAGCTCGGCAAGATTGAAATCAAAACCACCCAGCTCTCAAAAAGTGCATCATGTACGAAACCTTTAAATCAAAATCCACAACCGTGATTATAACACGATCTGTAGTCTCTGCTCAGCAGATCTAGTTACAACAACAAAAAAATGTCGTCATGCCGCAACAAAGCTATGTAGCAATGTAGCAAGTTCATATGTTTACAACAACAATATCATTGTGCTGCAGCTAAACTAAGTAGCAACTACGTAAGACCTGCTCTCTACATACCAGATCTAGCTACTATGCTGCAATAAATAAAGCACGTAACACACACAGCAGTAATTTACACACCTCAATGGGTAAACAACATACACAGCCAAAATCTGCAACCAACCAAGCATTCTAGATCTACGCATAGGCAATAACACAGAGATCCACACTGAGCTAAAACCTTACCGAAGATGGTGTTAATTGGATTCATGGTGACTTGGTTCTTCGCCGCATCGCCGATGAGCCTCTCAGTCGTTGAAGGCGACGTAAGAAGGAGTCGTCCTGTTGCCCTGGTCGTTGGTGATGATCTCGACGCGGTTGTGCTTCCACACGCCGACGCACGAGTAGGTCGTGCTGAGATCTATCCCGATCGCGGGTCCCTCTCCTTTTTCGGCACCAAAGCTGAAGCTTTAGTCATCATTTCCTTAGAGAACTTTGCAGGATCAACATTCTTTTCAGCCCTCTCAGCTACACCATCAGCAACGGCTCTCCCCCATTGAAGGAGCTCACTAAGAAGGCATCTTCCCCACCCCTCTCAACCTTTTTGGTGGGGAATGAAATGATTTCCAACAGAAACACCTCTGACCGAGCTGGAGCAATGGGTTGTGATGGAGCCCAAAACACGAATCGCCATTTCTAGCTTCCAAATCTCTCTTCACTCTTTCAAAAAATAAAAATTGAAAACTATACAAATCAAAACCAATAACGTCTTTAGAATGTTGGAAAATATAGGCTTTGATTTGTATTTTCTACAACAAAATATTAGCAATACCAAGATATTAAACGTAACAAAATAATTGAAAGTAATTTTATATGAACTCTTGATAAGATTATGTAATCTAAAGCAGTAAAAGGATATAAAATAGCTCGTCTGTGAGAGTCGTGACAGAGTCACTGTCCTAAAGACGTTATCGCCTCCCTACGTGCAGGTGTTGACGGCAGATAATGTCTCCAAGATAAAACCCATTGACGCAGCTATGTCTCCTCCATGTGCACGTCCACAGGAAGACGGTATGAACCAGTCCACGATCACGTTGCCCAAGTATAAAATATGAAAATAGTTATAGAGGAAAAACATTGTGATAGTAAAGTATAAAACACTAACTATGGAAGCATAGTAGCTTCTTTTCTTCTATGTCACACCCCATGGCCTTATATACTTGGCCTATCATAATCCATTTATTGACCACATAAGTAAGCTTATAAAAGCTTTTGTAACTCATGGAATAATCATAACCATTCCCAATAATACCAAATAATAAAGTATATTATATACACCATAAACACAATTGAGTTAATAATACTCATTATTGTTTTTGTAACTCATTTCATAATTTACATGTAAGTAAATACATATGGCCATAAATTGCAATATAATAACAATGCTATCATGTACATTTTATTTTATTAAAATATTCCAACAGATGTCCCTTATTTTGTACCTCGTAGCACTATCCTAGAACCATAGAGTACTTGATTTCACCAAAAAGAAACAATTCGTTAGCATGTTGCAGACTCTACATGGTCGCCCTGTTGATTACCTTAACTCACCCTTCCACTTTTACCTAAATTAGAACAAAAAACATATCTTCGCATAGCGCGTCTGAAGCTATGTGATGTGCATTGTTCTGGCATAAGACATGGCAGTTTTTCAAGGAAGTAGTGCAATGGAGACAAAGTCAGCCAACAAAGTGATGCAACCGATTCCTTTACAACCGTCCACTGAAAGAGAAAATCTTCCTTTACAACCATCCAGAGGGGGAACACAAGCATGGCCAAGGGGGGCCATGGCACCCCCCCCCCCCCCCCCCCCAACCCGCCGCAAAAAAAAAGTTTGAGAATTTTTTTTTAGTTGTTTTAGAAAATGAGTAGTTATGTTTAAAATATATATTAAAATGCCACCATATTATATACTAATGTATTAGATTTCATTTTGTTATGTTTTTTACTTTTTATGCCACCGGCTGTCGTAATCTTTATCTTTCTCGTTCCCTTGTCCATCTTCATTCTTCAAAATTCTAAATCTCTAAATTTTAAAGAAAATACTAATATATCAAGGTTAGCTCATTTTGTTCCCTTTTTAATTCAAATTCTTATAGTGTGTTAACTCATACGTAACTTTTGTCATATCATACAATTGATAATCGCACTAATAATACATATATACAATAAGAGTTAAGTTTCTTTCATTCAAGATTAATAGTTTGTTGTTGACTAACTTTGTAAATTAAATAAATCACTATGAATAGTGAAATTATATGATTATTAGTCAAATTGAGCAATCGATTTTGCATTTAACGTATTCACATGTGACGCGAATTCTCTTATGTTAGCCGTTAATTTTTTTTCATGACATTTTGGTCCCCCCGGTTGGACTTCCTGGATCCGCCCCTGCAACCATCCACTCTTTGTTGTATTTTCAACATACTGCCCGTTGGAAAGTATGTATTGGCTGCCCTTTGAAAGTGATGAGTTAGAATCCATTTTGTTATTCAGCATGCAGCTTGTTGCTTTTGTGCATTTCCTTTTTGAAGTTTTTTGGTAGGTAGATGCAACTTGTACATTATCTACTCGGAATATTTGATATACCACCAAGACGACGAGGATAACACATACCAAGGACGCAGGGCCAAATTCAAAAGGAAGAAAAATGCTTCACAATCTCTAAAAGCAATCAGATTTGCAGCATTTTTCCTGTCAGCCACACTTCAGCCCAACGTTTTAGTTCACTTTTGAATAAGGTATATGCAAAGTGGACCAACAGGGATTAGTCTTATACCATTGACTTTGCACTGAAATTGGCCCCAGTTAAATGTAGATAGCTTGCATTTACTGAATAATTGAAGGACAGAACAAAGAAAAACTAGTCGAACCATAACCTTCATTTTTACTTGCTTAGAAACCAGGAGGTATCTGAACTTCTTTGAGCTTGCCCCTCTCTTTCTCCTCATATCCCTCCTTCCCACCTCTCAACTCAAACCTGATGCTATGGAGAAATCTGCAGTGGTGATGATGTTTGTAATACTATTACCACTACATTACTGCCCGGACGCTTGCGTACGTATCTGCATCTGTGACCAACTTCACTGATGAACCAGCTCTTTTAGCTTTCAAAGCTAGTATCATCTCTGACCCAAACAACATCCTCGGGACATTCTCACGCCTGCCTAGCTGCATCTGCCTTTGTATGAGATTTCTAAGTAATCCGGAGTTCATAAAAAAATGGTCAATTGCCTGTCTGGGTCAAGAAACAAATCACATTCAAAACCTATATAGATTTTGATACTGACAAGGACTTGGGGGACATTTTCATACAGATACAATCAATAATACCAAAATGAGGCACTACCAAAATGAGGCAATAGACGGTGATATTATATGTCAGGCCTTTTGTACATGTCTGGTGTAATGCTAATAACGTAACGTGCATCTCTTTATTAGGTACTCACATAATGAGTCACAAATGTCAGGCCTTTTGTCTAGTGTAACGCCTATAATGTAACGTGCATCCTTATGTTAGGTACTCACACAATGAGTCCGTGATAATCGTTTGACAACTCAACTTATACAATGCTTAAACCTCTAAAATAAATAATTTATACAATTTCTAGTACCAGGGTCTTGCGAAGTCCACTTCGGCTTCCTCTAGATTGGCTAACGCTTCCTCTTTCAATTGCTATATTCAGTTTCAGGTGATAGTAATAAGTGCGAACATGGGGTGTGCTTACTGTAGAGAGAGAGTTTCTCAAACCATTACGAGGGTCACAGGTGAGAACTCCCTGCTGCTAGGCAGTAACAAATACATGCCTGTCCCGGGCATGGAATAATTAATCTCTCTTTGGTCATGTTACATTATTCAAGAATTGGAATAAGGGTAATTATTGGATATTGTGGGATTAATCATTAGTTGATAATAATTGTCCTATTTGAATTATATTATCCACATACGTAGATACTTGTACTCAACCAACGTTTGTCAATAAAACTCTTTTTTTTCTTGGATATATATTAGGAACATTTGATTAATATAGATGTAAAATTACCATAGATACAAGGTCAAATAATCCCAAGGGATCGGTGAGGTGGTCACACGCAATGAAAATGGAAATGCAACACAAATTTAAGCTTTTCTATTCGATACAAAAGGTTATTTTTTATGCTCTTATTCTCTTTCCGTTTCAGTTTGCTTCCGTTTGATGGTTATAATAATCAGGAACGGATCCAGAAAATCTAATTGAGGGCCAAAAAGGCGTTCATATAATTAGCGTCGTTCCTTGAATATGTTAAATACATGATAAATTACTCATATTGATTTATTTAACTTGGTAAGGTGAATTAACAACGAATTACTAATCTTGCATCACTGAAGCTTAACGGTTTAACGTGTGTGTGTATTGGGAAGGGAGAAGAAGAAAATGACGTGGGAAATGGGTTTGTGCAATAAATGTTGTACACTATGCTTGCACAGTTGTACCAAGTGGTCGTGAGATATTTTTCAATTGTCGTAAATTGATAAAATTTTTTAGAAAGTTTCTGAGGGTAATATTAGTATTATTGGTAAAATTTCAGATTTTTTTGGAATCGTTTAATATTTTTTATAACTTCTGCAACTTTAATTTTTCCAAAATTCTTTTTGTCTTTAAAATTTATATTAAATTCTGGAAAAACTACAACATTATTTTTATAAATAATTATACATATGTTCCTGAAGTTAGCATAAAATTACACGCGTGTCCATAAATTTAAAAAATAGGCACTCCTGTCTATTGACCTAACGTAATACCTAAATACATAATGGAATGGTCAAAATGACCATAAAATTGCCCATGGCTTAAAATGTAGTTACTTGAAATGCTACCCTCTTTTGTCTTCCCTAAACAGCCTGTAATGCCCCGAATTTTTGGGTGCTTGTATAAAGAATAGTTAGAAGATTATAGTGACCTTACATAGATTGCTTGGAGTCCTTTTAGTGAAGAAATTAATATTTTATAGTATTAGTGGCTAATGAGATTGGATTAGGGAAAAAAAAAAGAGATTTCGACTTGAATTAGGATTTCAAGTCATATTGTGATTAAATAAGTAATGAGGACTTCAAGTTGTGCTATAATTACACTAGCAATAAGGACTTTTAGTTGTGTTTAAATTACACTAGAAATTGGGATTTCAAGTCATATTATAATTAGATTAACAAATTATATAACGGGGAAGAAGACATAAGAGTCTTCATATATATATTTTTTAAAGTCAAAGGAGAGGAAAGAGAAAAAAAGTCCAAGTGCATTCTTTTGGGTATTCAAGTAAAAAGACGGTGATTGATCCAAGATAAATAGGAGATTATTGACATGATATTGTTACTTTGAAATAAAGATCTAAGATAAAATGGAGAATATTGACATGATATTCATTACTTTGAGGTAAGAGTTTTTACGCCGTCTTTTCGTTTCATACACGAGAATCTAAGTGTTATGCTTTGATTTCCAAAAGTATATTTGTCTTTGAACGTATTGTTGATCATCAAGTTTATTTTTAAAGGTTATCTGTAAAATTCTTACTGTCTTGTAACTTGCGTTAAAAGACGGTTCCCGTGATTTTTAAAATTCTATGCCCTTTTTATCTGAACTTTTTAACGGAAGATGTTACTCATAATTATTTGAGCGCTCCGTTCTCTTTCACGGCAAAAAAGGTAGCTTTCTAAAGCTTCAATTACCACTTGCCGATCTTCTGTTGGTTCTTGGTTAGTTTATAATTCTCCTCTAACTAGATTTGTTTCAACCGTGTACTCTTTGCCATGTGTCACGTTTTTGCTGGCCCTTTGGTTATTTATGATCTTTTTTTCATTCTC
Organism: Escallonia rubra; assembly: GCA_033065855.1. Classification (NCBI taxonomy): domain Eukaryota; kingdom Viridiplantae; phylum Streptophyta; class Magnoliopsida; order Escalloniales; family Escalloniaceae; genus Escallonia; species Escallonia rubra. The sequence goes on along the minus strand of JAVXUO010001369.1, from coordinate 75,574 downwards.
TCGGTTTTCGTGTGATTAAGTTTTCATACAAAAATTTCTTTGGATAATATTTTACTCATCTGATCTCCAATTGAGCTGATTCTCATTTTGTTGACTTTGTATTTTTGTGCTCTTCATTTTGAGTCTACAATGGTTATTTTTTGACTTCGAATGAATATTCACTATATTTATTAAATTACTTTATGGGTGATATTTGTGTTTAAGAGTCACTACTTTTAATTATCGTAACTTATTTGTGACGCGCCGGCTGCGATATTTGACATGGTTTAACCATGATTTGTGATGCTTAATAATAAGCAATTATGTATGTGACACCCACAAGATTTTGGTAAATATATTTTGATATTCGACTTATTGGTTATGTAACCCCTTTTTGGATCGATTTGTTATTCGTTTGTAAATCGATATTCGACTTATTGGTTATTAAACCCCTTTTTCGGTCGCTTATGTTATTCGTTTGTGAAATTCAATTGAGTTATCTGAATTTCTATTTATTGGTTCTATTTGATAACTCATATTTGTTATTCGGTTTTTCGTAACTCTCTTTTAGTCACCTTAATCATTCGTTTGTGAAATTTGATTGAGTTATCTAAATTTCTATTTATTGGCTCTATTTGATAACTCTAGTTTCATATTCGTTTTTGGCCCTCTGTCTGTAAGATCTTTCACTGGCCAATTTGTGTTCACCCTTTTGTTTTTCGTTTCCTTCCCCTTCCAGGCCAAAAGTAGCACGAAGGGAGAGATATTAGTGCAGCAGTGGGAATTGCTCTGGTTTCTGATATTGAGAATAGAGCTTATGATTTCTTTAGACGAAATATTGGTTAGTTGATTTATATTCTTTTGGATTCAGATATTTAGTCTAAGAGACTTGTAATAAAGTTTTGAAGTATTTTGGAATTAAGTTTTTGAAGGGATTGTATATAAGTGTTGGATTATTTTTGGAGTTAAATATTTGAGATTTAGATAATTGTGTTTGTGGTATCCTAGATGCTCTGATTTACCTTCATGATAGTTATGTCATTTATGTGCGGATTTTAGTTTAAGGACATGTTCGAACCCTTGGGTTCAGGGCGTTACAGTTTGGTATCTGAGCTTAGGTTTGAGATTCTGTAGACTCCTAAGCCTAAGATATATGTGATTGAGATTAGACCTTGAAAAGGTGGATTAAGTTTTGAAAATTTATTTCATATTGGAGCGTAAGATTGAGATTTGGGCACATGCTCGGAATTTGGGTTGAGTACGCAATTGTAGAACGCATGTTACTTACCTTTGGGATTCAAATATTTTTAAGCGTTAATCAAAGAGGATGATTGAAGGATATGACTATGATCTTTTGATGTTTATGAGTTGATCTATCAAGTAGGGTACGAAAAATGTTGTGATTTTAAGATACAAGCGATATGGTAACAGATTTTTTTTATAGTGAATTTGAAAGAAGATGTTGGCATTAGTAGATCTTGATGCCACTTTATTTATTTGTTTCGATAAATGTTAGACCTAGAAACTCGAAACCATATCTATATGTAGTTATCCTTATAAAAAACTCTATGGTGGCCCATATGGTTTATACTTCTTGCCCCATTAGTATCGATTATAGAGATTTGACAGTTGACTTACTTTTTCTGGATATGAGACAGTTCGATATAATGTTTGGTATGGACTGATTTTTTTTGCAATCATTCCAATATGGATTGGTTTAGAAAAGAGAATGGTTAAGGATAAGAACATGATCTTCTGGTGAATAGCTCTGATAGCTAGTAGCTATAGGCTGCATTGTGATTGAGAAATATAAGTGATGTGGTAGATTAGAGAATTAAACTTTGGTGGATGCGAGATATTTGTGTGTAATTTTATTTTGGGTACTTTTAGGGTAGCACTTTTATCTATGATGGATTTGGTAATAGTATGGGGTGGTTTGTTTTGAGGTATCAGAGTGCGCAGCGAAAGCATGGTGGTCTTTGGTGTGATGTGTAAGTGCGTATAGAATTAATTATCCATATTGGCTAAGTCAAAGTGGTATACTTCGAAGGTTGTTCGTTGGACTTGGTTTTGATTTTGGTATCAAACTAAAAATAGAGGGGGGAAATATTGATCATTAGGTGATCTCATGGTTTGGTTAGTGAATTGTATAGAAATTATGTCGTTGTAATTTTAGTTAAGCCTTAGATTTTGAGTATGTGGCCTTTTGTAGTTGACAAACATGGGAAATAAGTTTGAGTTTGATGTTGTCTTAAGTAACCGTGTGTTTGAAGTACTAAGATGTTTGTGATTTTAGAATTCTAGAATTCATATTTACGGTTCGATTAAGTATTATCATTATTTGGAAGGCTAATGCGTGGCCGATGCATTGGGCGGAAAGCATGCCAATATCTTAGCAACTTTAGTAACAAGTTAATCTGAGTTGTCAGCAATTTAGGGAGCATTGAGATGACTCCATTTGTGGCTTTTTATGAGCATATATTTGATCACCTAGATACTAGTATATAGTTAAGGTGGTGATGAGAAAAGAAGTTAGAACTCAAGGTTTGGATCTCGCAGAGTACAAGTCATATGTGACAATTACTCAGTACTTTGGTATACTTAGGTTTGAAGTTAAGCATGTTATTGTTAGGTGGATTGTGCAAAAGCATGATTTGGCGTATTATCAGAGTAGCGCAGTGAAAGCGCGATGGGATAGAGACTGTTTTCAGTTGATTTACATGTGTTGAACTTGAGTAGAGTAATTTAGTTCAGTACGTTTCGTATACTAGATAAGTCATAAATACTTCGAGGTTAAAATTTCATTCAAAAGTGGAGGAATGTAACGACTCGTGTTGGAAAACATGAAATTATTTTTGATGATAAGGAGCAAGGATTCGATTGAGATGCTTGCTAACTTGTACATTCGAGAGATTCTTAGATTGCATGGAGTGCTTTTGTCCATTGTGGCTGACAGAGATCCAATATTTACTTCACGTTTTTGGAGTAGTTTGCAAGAGGGCATGGGTACAAGGTTGAATCTTAGCACAACTTCCATCCACAGAAGCACGGACAATCTGAATGGACTATTCAGACATTTGAGGATATGCTTCGGGCTTGTGTTTTGGATTATTGGGATAATTGAGACAGTCATCTACCATTAATTGAGTTTGCTTATAAGAATAGTTATCATGATAAGCATTCAGATGGCACCATTTGAGGCTCTCTATGGGAGAAGGTGTCGATCAACTATATGTTGGAGCGAGATTGGGGAAAGGAAATTGATAGGCCCAGAACTTGTCCGGATTACTGTAGACAAAATTATTGTGATTAGAGACATCGTGAACTCGAATTTAATGTTGGTGTTCAAGTGTTTTTACGAGTTTCTCCATGAAAAAGTGTGTTGAGGTTCGGAAAGAAAGGGTAATTAGCTCAGAGATATATTTGACCATTTGAGATCTTGGAACGAGTTGGTACACTTGCTTATCGTCTAGCTTTACATCATGTTTTGTCAAGCATAATTAACGTCTTTTATTTGTGGCCCTTGAGAAAGTATGTCTTTGACCCCTCTCATGTTATTCAGTTCGAGCCTACCCAAAGTTAAGCACGATTTATTCTACAAGGGAGCAACCTAGACGCATTTTGGAAAGCGATGAGCATGTGAGGTGCTTTAAGACGATGGCTTTTGTGAAGGTGTTATGGCATAACCACTTTGAAATGGAAGCTACTTGGAAACTCGAGGAAGTTATGCGGGAAAAACATCCTCAACTTTTTTATAACGAAGGTACGTTCAATTCCGACGATGGAATTATTTTAAGCGGGGGAAAATGTAATGGCCCGGATTTTTGGGTGCTTGTATAAAGAATAGTTAGAAGATTATAGTGATTTTGAATTAAGTAATGGACCTTACATAGATTGCTTGGAGTCCTTTTAGTGAAGAAATTAATATTTTATAGTATTAGTGGCTAATGAGATTGAATTAGGGGGAAAAAAGAGATTTCGACTTAGATTAGGATTTTAAGTCATATCGTGATTAAATTAGCAATGAGGACTTTAAGTTGTGTTATAATTACACTAGCAATAAGGACTTTTAGTTGTATAATAATTACACTAAAAATTGGGACTCCAAGTCATATTAGAATTAGATTAGCAAATTATATAAGGGGGAAGAACACATAAGAGTCTTCATATATTTTTTTTTTAGAGTCAAAGGAGAGGAAAGAGAAAAGAGTCAAGTGCTTTCTTTTGGGTATTCAAGCGAAAAGACGGTGATTGATCTAAGATAGGGGGGGGATTATTGACATGGTATTGTTAATTTGAAGTAAAGATCTAAGATAAAGTGCAGATTATTGACATGATATTCCTTACTTTGAGGTAAGGGTTTTTACGCCGTCTTTTCGTTTCATACACGAGAATCTTAGTGTTATGCTTTGATTTTCAAAAGTATATTTGTCTTTGAACATATTGTTGATCATGAAGTTTATTTTTAAAGGTTATCTGTAAAATTCTTACTGTCTTGTAACTTGCGTTAAAAGACGGTTCCTGTGATTTTTAAAATTCTATGCTCTTTTTATCGGAACTTTTTAACGGAAGATGTTATTTATAATTATTTGAGCGTTCCATTCTCTTTCACGGGCAAGAAGGCAGCTTTCTAAAGCTTCAATTGCCACGTGTCGATCTTCTGCTGGTTCTTGGCATTAGTTTATAATTGGGTAAATTATACTAAACACCCCTGATGTTTTACGTAATTACACTCCACTACCGCTATCTTTAAAAATTACACTCCGACCCCCCGAGGTTTGTACCCGCATTACACATAACTACACACATTTAACGGCAGGCCCAACTCCGTGCAAAGAATTCCTGACACATTACTTTATGCAATTTTCATACCCAAAATACCCCCATTTGTCCTTTACTCACTTGTGTGGTTTTTCAAAATTTCAGTCAACTCCACAAACTTTAAGTGAATTAGGGGGTTTAATTTAGCCAATTTAGGGTTCAATTAGCTCATTTCAGGGTTCAATTAGTTCAATTTAGGGTTCAGTTAGATTAGGGCATTCAATTAGGGGTTCAATTAGTTTAATCTAGGGTTCGATTCGATTAGGGCATTTAACTTAGGGTTTAATTAGGGTTCAATTACTTCAATTTAGGGTTCAATTAGGGGGTTCAATTAGTTATATTTAGGGTTCAGTTGAATTGGGGCATTCAATTTAGGGTTCGATTGGATTATGGCATTCAATTTAGGGTTCAATTAGTTTAATTTAGGGCATTCAATTTAGGGTTTAATCAGGGTTCAATTACTTTAATTTATGGTTCAATTAGTTCAATTTAGGGGTCGGTTGAATTGGGGCATTCAATTTAGGGTTCAATTAGGGGGTTTCATAAGTTCAATTTAGGGTTCAGTTAGATTAGGGCATTCAATTTGGGGTTCAATTAAGGGTTCAATTAGTTTAATTTAGGGTCCGATTCGATTAAGGCCTTCAATTTAGGGTTTAATTAATGTTCAATTACTTCAATATAGGGTTCGATTGAATTATGGCATTCAATTTAGAGTTCAATTAGGGGGTTCAATAAGTTCAATTTAGGGTTCGGTTGGATTTGGACATTCAATTTAGGGTTCAATTAGGGTCCAATTAGTTTAATTTAGGGTTCGATTCGACTAGGGCATTCAATTTAGGGTTTAATTACTTTAATTTAGAGTTCAATTATGTGTCTAAGTGAATTATGGCGTTAAATTAGGGTTCAATTAGGGCATTCAATTTTAATTAGGGCATTCCCTCCAATAATTCCCAAAAACAAGTTTTCCCTCCAAAAATTTCCAAAAACAAGTTTTCCCTCCAAAATTCCAAGAAAACAGTCTGAGGGGCATTCATGTCTTTTTGCACTGCACCATTAACACTGTAAGAGAAAAAGATACTTTTTGAGCTGAGTGTAATTTTTAAAGATAGCGGTAGTGGAGTGTAATTACGTAAAACCTCAGAGGTGTTTAGTGTAATTTACCCTTTATAATTCTACCATAACCGGCTTTGCTTCAACCATGTACTCTTTTCACCACGTGTCACGTTTCTGCTGGCCCGTTGGTTATTGATGGACTTTTTTTATTCTCTTGATTTACGTGTCATTAAGTTTTCACCCAGAAAGTTCTTTTGATAATATCTTACTCATCCGATCTCCGATTGAGCTGATTTTCATTTCGTTGACTTCGTATTTTTGTTCTCTTCATTTTGAGTCTACAATTGCTATTTTTTTACTTGGAATGAATATTCGCTATATTTTTCAAATTACTTTGTGGGTGATATTTGTGTTTGAGAGCCACTACTTTTAATTATCGTGATTTATTTGTGACGCGCCGACTGTGATATTTGACATGGTATAACCATGATTTCTGATGGTTAATAATAAGCAATTGTGCATGTGACACCCACAAGATTTTGGTAAATATATTTTGATATTCGACTTATTGATTATGTAACTCTTTTTGGATCGATTTGTTATTCGTTTGTAAATCGATATTCGACTCATTGGTTATTAAACCCCTTTTTCGGTCGCTTCTGTTATTCGTTTGTGAAATTCAATTGAGTTATCTGAATTCCTATTTATTGGTTCTATTTGATAACTCATATTTGTTATTCCTTTTTTGGTAATTCTCTTTTGGTCACCTTAATCATTTGTTTGTGAAGTTTGATTAAGTTATCTAAATTTCTATTTATTCTATTTGATAACTCTAGTTTCGTATTCGTTTTGGCCCTCTGTGTGTAAAATCTTTCACTGGTCAATTCGTGCTCACCCTCTTTGTTTTTCGTTTCCTTCCCCTTCCAGGCCAAAATTAGCACGAAGGGAGAGATATTAGTACAACGGTGGGAATTGTCTGGTTTTTGATATTGAGAATAGAGCTTATGATTTCTTTAGACGAAATATTGGTTAGTTGATTTATATTCTTTTGAATCCAGATATTTAGTCTAAAAGACTTGTAATAAAGTTTTGAAATATTTTGGAATTAAGTTTTTGAGAGGATTGTATATAAGTGTTGGATTATTTTTGGAGTTAAATATTTGAGATTTAGATAATTGTGTTTGTGGTATCCTAGATGATCTGCCCTGCCTTTATAATAGTTATGTCATTTATGTGTGAATTTTGATTTAAGGAAGTGTTCGGACCCTCGGGTTCGGGGCGTTACATCTATTTTAAGAATTTGATGCATTTAGTTGCAAGATCAACGGAAAAATTCCCGAGAGGATCGGTGATAACCTCGGTGGCCTAATAGGTGTAAACAAAAATAAGTAAAGAAGGAAAGTGAAGAGCATTTTGCTGCTATCTCCAAACAAGACCCCCTGCTGCCTATCATAGTATTGGCTTTGACCTGTGCAGCAGTGGCCCATGCGAAGGATAAATATGACGACTTTTGGCTTTGATCATAGTATTGGCTTTGATTAAGCCGGACATCCTTGTGTATATGTTTCAAGGCCTAAACATTTTCTTTCTTTGTGGTGCTACCCAAGATTCTTTAGCATAACCTATTAAATTCATTCCTCTAACACGAACTTGACCAGAATGCATACCACAAAAACTTCTCCAAGCAAGTTGTCTTTTGGTTGCCTATTGGATAGATTATGTTGAGTGTTAGCTTCCTTAACTTTTGACAATTAGCAACCTTAACATTCCTAGCGAATTCTAAGTCAAGACCAACGAGGTGTTTCCCAAAATATAAGTTAGAAATCAATTTGAACATATATAGCTGTCCATAAGAATGTGGGGACCCATCTGTGCGTGTAAGAATGGATTGAAGGGAGACCATTCTTGTGCTAATGGTTAAGGCATATGCAGTCATTACAAAGAAAGCCATGGCAACTCCCTAGTACACTAGAGCTTCCGAGATGTTTCCCGGAAGCTCATCTCTCAAGCAAAAATAAGGTTCAATTGCTGCAACGACTAATTCTATGTGCATCCGTCCAAGTAGTCTCTCATTTGCATGATCATAAGAAAATTTATCAAAGCTACAACCTCTTTAGAAGTCATGGCGTCCCATTCGTAAACTTCAAGAGGTGAGCTGGCGATAGGTGCAAACACTAGGAGTAACTTGTCTGAAAAAAGCAAAAATAACGTGCTAAAGTTTAATTTTCCTTTTACAAAGTACAAATTTAAAGATTTCTTTTCCCATAACTGATCTTAGGAAATCATCCGACGCCAGAGCTGTATAAATTTGTCCCAATTTGCAATTAGCAATTCTGACGTCACCATCTTGTCAGTTTTACAAACCTATGTAACCAGCATAAGTCAAAGTCGGAGGTGAATGGCCAATATTGAAAGAACAAACTTTGGCTCCTACCCAGATTGTAAGTATCTTCTTCTAATTCCGTTTATAGTGACAATTAATAATCGCTAAATGTTTATAGTGACTTTTCTTCTAACACTTTCAGCGACAATTATTAGCAGCATTTTTTTAGCGTCACTAAATAAAAATCACTAAAAACATTTAGAGACGATTGATTGTCACTATATATGGAGTAGGAGGAAGATTCCTCCAACCGGGGTAGCAGCCAAATTTTTTCCATATTGAAATAAGTAAATATTGCATGATCTTAGGATATATTATCTAATACAGGACCGTTCGACCATTTGCACCATTGTCCTCTTTTTTAAGACTCGCTGGAGTGCCAAGTGCCAAGCTATAAGTAGCATGTTTCCATGGTGACATGATGAGATTTCTGAAGCCAAGACTTCGAAGCTTTTACTGGCATCAAGAGATTACAAATTTCCACTTAGGCAGCCAGAGGTTTTAGACTTATAAGGGGTAGTCAATGCAAATTTATACATAGGCAGCCAAAAGTCTAAAACCTTTTGCCTAAGGCAGCCAATGGTTTTAGACTTTTAGACTTTTGGATGCCTATGTATAAATTTGCATTGACTACCCCTTAAAAGTCTAAAACCTTTGGCTGCCTTAGGCAAAAGGTTTTAGACTTTTGGCTGCCTATGTATAAATTTGCATTGACTACCCAAGGCAGCCAAAGGTTTTAGACTTTTAAGGGATAGTCAATGTCTTCACCAAAGAGTCATAGTCCTGGATCCTTTGTACGTGAAGTTATGAACAAGATTAAACATATTTCATGTTAAGTATGACTGAACTCCGAACTATTTGGAGACATGTATAAACGTTATTTTTTTCTCTTCTAAATTTAATATATTACTTTTTATTTTTAGACATTCAAATTTTTATATTTATATTAGAACGTGATTTTAAAGATATCATAGTTAAAATTAGGTCTCGATAAGTTAGTTCAGTAACCAGTTAGAGTTTCCGAATTTTTAGAATTAGTTTTTCAAATAAATAAGGGTTACTAATATGAAAATTAACTTATCAAGAAATAAGGACATTATCCAAAATAATATATTTGAAAACTTTAGAGACAATTATAATGTTTATATTTTTTGTTTCATATTAGAAAGTATAATGCGGTGATATGTCAAGTAAATAAGCTATCATAATAAGACGATGTGTCACGCAAAAAAGTTATCTTGCTTTGCATATTATTAATCACTCGTCCAATAATCCGAGCAAGGTCTGGGTCGATTATATTTAATGGTTTCGGTATCCGTACGTCAGAGTGTCAGTATATTTTGATAAAGTTAAGGTTGGGGATTTAGGCATTATGTCGATAGTTTTAAACTAAACTTTATTTGTATTCGCGTGAAACAATCCATCAAATTCAAAATATGCCACATTCATGCATTTCACATATAAGTATCACCATAATCAAAAGAAACTAAAACAAAGCATAAAAACTGAAAATGTTCTCAAATATTAAATACCAGACGGATTCTATATTTATTACCTTTGCGAAATACCGTATGAGTAACACGGTAGTTATAGGTAATATTAAAAGAACGATCATTTAGTTTTTTTTTAGAAATTATTATACTACTATGTGATTGAGTAAAAGATATGTTAAATGGATAAAAACTTTGTTCATATCTAGTTTACCGTATAGATTGTGATATAAGGGGGCTACAATTGCGTAGGGTTATCTCTTGCTTTATTTTTTTGCATTGTAGATTGTTGATTGAGTTCTAATTTTATTCAATATTTAGAGAATTATAGAAAGCCTAAGTTCTAAAAATTTCATTTATTGGTTAAGAGTATAAATAATTTTACATCCGGAATTATGAGTTACAACATTTATTTTAGCGACTACTGATATTTTTCGTATTTAAAGTTTGTTGAAGTGCTAATGATCATATTAACTCCCAGTAAGTTTCAACATTTGTTTCAATATATAATTTTGTCTCTCACGTTATACATTCTTTTTCATTTAGAGTTTTCTGAAGTGCAAGAAAAAGTACGAAAGTTTTCTCTGTGCTTAGCTTTTAGTCTTTAGATTTTTGGTTCTTATCTTGTTGATTAAGTGATAAAAGTCATAGTTACATACCAATAATTTACTTTATGAATTAAGTATAGTTCAAAAAATTCTCCAACTTATGAGATATAACATTTATTTCGACATATAATTTTATCTCTCATATTTTTATATTATTTCTTGATTAGAATTTTTTTGAAAGCGCAAGTAATCTAATTAAAACCTATCTTATGATACTTATACTTGATTTTCTTTCTTTGGTTTTTTTTCTTTTTAACATTTTAAAGGAGTATGGGAATTCAGTTTGAGAGATTGAGGTAATATGACTAAAAACTAATTTGTGAAAGTGAATTTCTATTTTGGCAATTTAAAGTTTTTTGAACATTAAGTCAAATAAAGTTTGAGCTATTTAGATAAGACTAATTTTATTAAATAAACATCTATTTTGATATTCTAAAGTATTTTAAAAAATTAAGTAATTTTCTGGTTTGTGTATTGCTTCCTTAAAGTGAAAAACAAAAACTTTTTAATTTGTGAGTTTTACATCTAGTTTCATACATGGTTGTCATTGTATTATTTAACTTTTTAAAGTGCTTTTGAGGTGTTAATAGTCAGAATCAAAGCTGAATACGTAAATATATGTCTAGAGCATAGAGCTTTGAAAGTTGTACAATTGATTTTCTAGTTTTATAAGATTTTTAGATATCAGCACAATTATACCACAGTTTTTAAAGAGTTAATAAATAGGTAATGATTTTAGTATTTTTCCCTTTGAAGATTTTATTTTCTTATTTTAAAGTACTTTTCAAGTGTTAAAAGTTAAAATTAATGCCTAATATATGAGTATATTTATTAGGCCGAGTTTTAGAATGTGTAGAATTAGTTTTCTAGTTTTATAAGGTATACAAAAGTTGGGCACATTAGACCGACAATATTTTAATAATAAGTGACATTAAAGTGTTGGTAAGTTAGGGTAAAAAAAGAAAAAGGCACGAGAACAAATAGGATGATATGTCGCACGTACAATTAGAAGGGGTGGCAGATTGCATAAGTAGCACCGTGAACATTCTTGTTTGTTTATTTCCAATTCATTTATCTTAAAATGTATTTCTAAAATTAAACTATTATTTATATATTTTAGCTACTTTTAAGAGTTAAGTCATATTTAGTATGATTTTTTTTTTTAGTTTGCATTTATTTGGTGTATATGATTCTCACTTCAGAAATTGAGGTGACACAATTGAAATTAATTTCTTAATTAAAATGCCATGTTAGTATTTTAAAATTAATTTCTGCCTACGCCTTCACTAGACTCCTTAAATAATCCTTGCTATGTTGCCTAGCTTCACACCAGTCAATTGCCAGAACTTCACCCAAGTAACCTCCAAACCTTACAGCACAATCATAAACCAACATTTGCACAGGGATGTCATGCAACCGAACCCACAGATTAACAGTAAAAAAATGGAGACGACGGATACATGAAACTGGAGTTCAGCATACCAAACCAAGGGAGTCCACCATGAATTCTCCACGGCCCTTCCGCCAACAGCTTCCACCTCCACAGTACCTAAGAAACGCCAAAATTGACTGACAGCACGTTGAATCACGGAAAGTTCGGCAATCAATCAGTTTACCAATCAGGGTTTTAGCCCATTACCGCAACGTTCCAAAATTGGAATCTCTTCCAAATTGGAAAGAGACAAAAACAAACGAAAGAAAATGTTGAAGTCATCTTCAATTCGGCCTGGAAGAGATGGGGCCATAAGTGGACAAGATGGAATGTGAGGTGCAAGTTATGTTGAAAACATGAATGGAAAAGTTAAGTTCCAGGTTGTAACTAGTGACAACCTCTAGATTCCCCTCCAAAGAATACACGTCTCTCCCTCTCGCTCTCTCTCTTGATCCCACCACCCTTCAGACCAGAATTATGTGGAAGGATGTATTGGCATTAATGTTCGTAGTTCATTGCTTGGGGAGCTGCCCAGAGGCGTCTACGACCAACTTGACAGATGAATCAACTCTTCTGGCCTTCAAAGCTAGTATCACCTCTGACCCCGACAACATTTTGGCAAAGAATTGGTCTAAACGAGTATCGTATTGCAGCTGGATCGGTATTACTTGCAGCAATGGCAGAAGAGTGACGGCCGTGAATCTTCCTGACATGGGTCTTAAAGGTACCATTCCAAAGGAAGTTGGCAACCTCACATCCCTTGTTTTCTTGAACATTAGCAACAACAGTTTGCAAGGCCATCTGCCTGCTGAACTGGGACTTCTGCACCAACTGCAATACATGAATCTGCAGTTTAATGAGCTAAGTGGTGAGATCCCATCCAGCTTATCAAGATGCTGGGAGCTACGACAATTATCATTGAACGGAAACAAGTTCAATGGAAGCATACCAGGAGTGATAGGCAATCTATCCAAGCTTGAAGAACTATATCTTGGTGAGAACGATTTGCAAGGTCGGATTCCACAGGAGATGAGCAATCTCATCGGCTTGACGATATTATCCATCCCGCACAACAAATTAGAAGGTCCAATTCCAGTTGGCATATTGAATATCTCTTCTCTGCAAACGGTTACTCTAAGAAACAACAGCCTCTACGGCTCTCTACCCACAGACATGTGCAACAATCTCCACAACCTTAACTGGCTTTCTCTTTCTGTCAATGAGATAGGTGGTCCAATTCCAACTAGTTTAGGCGGATGTAAGGGACTCCAAAGACTATCATTATCCTACAATGCATTTACAGGAAGCATTCCTACAGAAATCGGGAACTTATCAAACCTTCAAGTGTTACATCTTGGCAGAAACAACTTGACAGGTACCATTCCACCTTTGTCGGAACATTTCAATAATACTAGTATATGATCACGTAGTTTGCACGATAAACAGTGATTCAAAGAAAAATGTTATAGACTGAAGTAAGAAAGTACAATTACACTCAGTTAGTGTGACTACTGAAATTAAATATATGTCTTCTTAGAAGTCCCGATAATATCTGCATTTAAGAGAACCTAGATAATTCCAGTCTTACAATACTACCAATTAATACGCCTGTATTCAAAACCTAGAAAAAATTTAGTTTTATGATAATTTCAATATAAAGACACACACACGCACATGCACAATAGTTGAAACGCTACAAAAAACTCTGTTATATGTAAGTCATTTTCTTTAATCAAATTTGTTAGAGATGATGTATAGTTCCTATAGCGTAGTTTAATTTTAACGTGAATGGATGTAGATTTTCATAGGTTTTTTCCAGTGTTCAGAGAGTAGTGCAATAGTAGTTCAAGAGTGATTTCATAGGTTTTTATAAGTTTTTTTTTCTTTAGTAAAAATCAAAATGACCCTTAACTCTGATAAACACATATATTCCAATAACGTAATTTAGGAAAACAATTGATATCCTATTAGTAGTAAAAAAAATACTTATTTTTTAATCATACTCTAATGCAAAAAGGGTTTTTTTTTAAGAGTTTTTATTTGGTTCTTTAGTGAAAGTTGAAACAATCTTTAACTCTAATAAAGGCATATTATCACTTTGAGGAAAGAAACTTAATATCCTATAAACGGTCAAAAAATTTCTTTCTCATTGTCTAATCTATATAATATATAATAAGCGAAGCGAGAAAGACATTGATAGCTTTTTTGCACGACACATCATCGCTTTTTTATATGACACGTCATCAGATTCTTATTTTAAAATTAATTAACTTTTATAAAAGTAAGTCTTTTTTAATTTAAAAGCAATTTTAATCATTCTAAAACTCAACCTAATCAACATACTAATCTATTAAGAGTTCTTTTTGATAATTATGTCCTTAAAAGTTGAATAATAATTTTAATCATTCTAAAACTCTACATTATCATTATACTAACTTATTAGGAGTTAATATTGACTATTATATATTTAAATCTACTATCTAATATGAATATAATAACTCATATATATAAAAAACGAAANTAATACTTGCGATTTAGAAGAAAAAAACTAAGTTAAAAACTAGTTCTAAACATTTTAAAACTCTACCTAATCAATATACTAATCTATTAAGACTTAATTTTGACAATTATGTCCTTAAAAGTGTTTTCTAATATGAAAATTAAAATTCATAGACCCAAAAAATGACTTATGAGATTTAGAATAAAAAACATGATCAATCATTCTAAAATTCTACCTAATCTATTAAGGCTTCTTTCTAACAACTATGTCCTTAAAATTCAAAACTAATTCTATTTATTCTAAAACTTAACCTTATCATTATATTAACTTATTAGGACTTAACATTGACAATTGTAGCTTTAAAACTACTCTCTAATATAAATGTAAAAAAACAAAAATAATACTTTTGATTTAGAAAAAAAAATAATGTTACAATTAAGATTAAACAACTTACGAGACTTGGGAAAAAAATGATCTAAACATAATTTTGATAGGTACCTTTCAATTTAAATTTGACTAATTTTGCAAGAATAATAAGGGTTGTATAATTTAAAATTTAATTCTAAATATGTTAGAACTCAACTTAATCCATACACTAACTTATTATGACTTAATTTTAACTATTGTATTTTTAAAATTACTCTTTAATGTGAATATAAAAATTCATATATCAAAAAAAGATGAAAATAACATATTAGATCTGGAAGAGGGGAAAATGACGTTCTAATTAAGTCAAATGTTCTATATATAACACACACACACACACATAAGATAGTCATCTTTAATAATGTGATATATAGATTTAATAAACGAATTATAAGTAAGTATTTTTAAATAAGACCTCACGACCACCAAACTGATTATATCCCATATTTAAGAATTTAGAAAACAAATCAAGCTCTTTACTACGATTTATTCTTGAATATTAGTGGTATAATTGTCGCGATATTTGTAAACCTTATAAATATCAATTGTAAAACATTTGAACTCTATGCTACGGACATATTTACGTATTAGGCTCTAATTTTGACTATTAAAACCTTGATTAGATTGTTATGCAATTCTTGTGTAATATTTGCATACGCATACATATTTGCTTTGGTTCCTTTGAACTGTAAGTTGAAACAAAAATGAGTAAATTGTGTTACAGAACTGCCTGATGATGTAAAAAAAAAAACTTAAAGAAGGCAAAAATCTAGCCATGACATTGTAACACAATCTACTTATTATTCTTTAAACTTACAGTTCAGAAGAACTAAAGCAAACATATATAGCAAATATTTTGAAACAATTGCATGACCATTTAATCAAGACTATAATTTTAGAAGTGTATGAGACGAAAAAATATTCTACTGGATATCATGTTTGTATCTTAATAAATTGGTAATTTTTTTGAAGCAATGATTCATGGAAAAGATAAGATCGAACCTTGACATTTACGATTCCAAAGATTAAGAACTCTTAACCTAACTTTTGAAGCTAAGAGACTTGGTTTTGAGATGTTACATGTTGAACCACTAAAAGAGCTTAATAAATATAGTCTTAACAAGTTACTTGAAACTTTTACAAATGAAGTATTAAAAAATTCTTACTAACAATTATAGTTTTAGTAAAAGTATAAGATAATCTCTTTTTGTTTCTTGAATGTGGTATGTATTGATACACTTTTTGTAACTTTTAAAAATATTTTATTAATTTACTCAAACTAGATTGAGGATCCCAAATTATAATATCTAATAACTGAGGCGAGAAATGCAATTATAGCTCATGACACGTCTTTGCATTGTGTTTCTAATATAATAAGAGTTATAAAAACTAAGCTTAAACATATTAATGTTACGAAAGATCTCCAAACATTACTTTGAACGGATTCTTAATTTTGCAATTAATTAAATCGGCAAATATAGTAAACATTTAAATAATAAGCCTTATGCAATTCGAAAAAACAATTCGAAAACATTCAAAATGTTCTAACCAATATAGTAAACTATTATGACTTTATTTAAATATTATATATCGAAAGCTCTCTAGCATGAAATATTAACCTGCAAAACAAAAATTACTTTAAATATTTAGTAAGAAAAAATAGGTACTATTTCAAATTCATATCTAAGTTTCCCGTAAATTCAAATATGAATATAACTAAATATGTTGGTTAAAAGTTTTGGTCAATAATTTCCTTACTCTAAGGTTTTGCGCTATCCTATTTTGTCACAATGGTTAAATGCATATTTACCATAATATGCAGATTCTATACTAGATAAATTAAATAAATAGTGTAAATTTAAAACACTAATTATGTGAGCATTTCTTAAATTCAACTAAATTTATGTTGGAAAAGTTTTGAACTAATTTGTTTCTATAATACTTTTATTGTGAGTAATTGAACTCTTAAGCATTCTAAATTCTATATTAGCATAATACCATTTATGATTTTATGTTAACTTTTATACTTTTGAATAGAATTACATATAAAATCTAAAAAAATATTAGTTATGTTGTGATGAATGTAAATTAAAACATAGATTAAAAACTTTATTATCTCTAAAGAGAAATCTTACTTAGTAAGCATGCTTATTGTATGCTTTGTGAAATCTTGGTTAAATTTTATTCAACAATTTCCTTACTAAGAGGTTTTTGATCTATCCTATGTAGTCATGTTAGTTAACATTTATATAATTACCTCATGCAGTGATTACTATATTCTCTGTATACTTTGTTGGTAGATTACATTTGCTTTTGAAAGTGGCACATCATCCTTACTTAATTAGTTTATGCTATAAACAAATATATGGACCAAATTCTTCTCTGTCAAAATTAAACTAATATGTAACTAACATTAAGCCTAACGCATTCAAGGTACAAATTCTTTTTAAAAAGTTCTTAGAAAACAATAAAAATGTCTTGAGTAATAGCAAATTGATCTGAATATGTTCTCCGCATATATTTATCAGTAGAGAATTTACTTTTACTTTTTTGTTTATTAAGTGAACTTTTAATTTTTGTTCATCTACATAATTACCAAATCAGAATTAACAAATATGCACAAGGACATTGCTTAATGATATTTCACCATAAGGATTAATTTATTTTATTACAAGCGAGTTCAAGACAAAAATTAAAGTAACCATCTTTGATGGAATAACCATAATAAAATAATAAAATTATGCAATATATTTTATTATGCATTGCAAAACTATTAAAATAAGTTAATGTTAATAAATAGTCCCGTGCTTGGCACGGGATTCTCGGCTAGTTACATTTAATAAGAAAAGAACATATTATGGGAAAAAAGTTTTAATAAGTTTTTTTTTTCCTTAGGAACGTAACGTATCTTATGAGAAGTCAAAAGACCCTTGTTTTTTTTATATAACACTCTAATTCCAGAAGGGAGTTTCGAGGGGGAAAAAAAAATTAACCATTTATGTAACACCCCAAAATTTCCGGAACATTAACCGATCATTCCAACGAATCTTCAATTGTCCAATTCATTCATTACCAATAATGATAACCCAACAACATTCATATCAGAGCACTACAATCCATCAACTGTCTTAACAAATCGTTCCTCTCCCAAAACAATGGTAAAGTACATAATTCATTAAATTACATAATGGTTCCCTAACAAGGCGGGGTTCTAACGATCAATACTAAACTTAGATTTAAATTATTCGGCTCACTCGACTCTAATCCTTATTCACGCAACTAAATTCTGCTTATCACCTACGGAAAGGAACTCAAAGGGGAGTGAGCTTTCGAGAGCTCAGTAAGGTCGATCAAAGATTTAAAAACAACAAAACGATTTGGACAATTTTACATTTAAAGCAAATAACAACTTTTAAAACTGAGAACAGAACAAATTCAAACGATTTTTCCTATATACAATCAAATGATAATTTTAAAAGGGTTTTCAATTTAAATCACAGCATTTCAATATAAACATAGGGATGAGTATCAACTAAGTTCCCTTAAATCAATAACCATTTTTAAAACACTTAAAGTGAAATAAAACACAGATAGGAAACATTGAACATGAGTAGTACGCTGTAGCAAAGCCACCCCGGCAGGGGTTGTAACATCCCAGAATTTCCGGAACGTTAACACTCGATCCATCAATCACTAAATCATAAAATCCTCAACTCAAACAAAATAAATACTACTAATCTGTCAGAGCAACTAATCCATCGACTTAATCATAGTTGAAACATCAAGTCTAAACTAACAATTCTAAATAATAATGACCCACGCAGGGGGTTCTAATGACTAATACTAAACTTAGATTCACTTGTTCGCTTGCCTCTAGTCCAATCTCAAGAAATCTAACGCTGGTTACTACCTGCAGAAAGGAAGTCAAAGGGGAGTGAGCTTTTGAGAGCCCAGTAAGGTCGCACAAAGAATTTAAAATAAGAAAACGATTCGGACGATTTTTCATATAAAACTTTTGAAGAGTATTTTCAATAAAATACAACACTTAGACAAAGATGAATAAAACGAACGATTTTACATTCAAGTCCAATAACAACTTTTTTGAGGAATTTTGCTTTCGATGAAATCACTACAATACGATATAAAAATAAGGATGAGTTCAACTCATTCCCTTAAATAATATTCATTTGAAACACTTCGGATATAATAAAGCATGAATGGATAATATTCAAAACAGTTCAAGTGTAATAAAACATAGACAGGAAACATTGAACATGAGCAGTACAGAAGCAAAGCCACCCCGGCAGTGCTCGATACACTTACATATGCATATGTACACTGACTAGTCCATCTAGGTACTAGTTAAACCCATCCAACAGACCATCCTTATAACGCCAACAATACAGACCATCCTTATGGCTCCCAAGTTACTAACTCATGTCAACATTGAGAAGTAATAAATAGAATTAAAAATGTTTTACGATGAACAATCAATAAACATATCAAATGAACAATAAATTCCAAGATGAGATGAAACAGAATTCCAAACGATCGTTATAAGGCTCAATTTAGGGTTTAATGGGCAATTTCAAAACATTTTTTTTTACAACAAACATAAATTCGAATCAATGTAGTTCATAAAACTTTCATAATAAAACATTTAAAAACAGAATAACGAAATGGGGTTCGGATAGAAATCCCTTACCTCGGTCCACGCTACGCAATGCTACCAACCTCGATTATAATTCTTTGAATAAACCTAGATTGGCAAATCCATATGTTAGAACATAATCTATACTACGATACTATAAACCTAATATAAACTACCCAAACGGCGCTCGCCTCTAACCCCGGAATCACACAACTCAAAGCGCGTCTCGCACACGGCCAACTTAACCGAGAACCCGGTACGCTCTTTAATGAATAACCGTATTCTAAATTTATTAACAATTAAAATAAAACACATGTATAGCTTAAAACATTATAATAAGTCAAAATATGAATTTTCTGAATTTTTGAATATTTTCGAATTAAAATAATTTCTTTAAATACAATAAAATACCCATAAATTGCCAAAAATGCTTCCAGCTGCAAACTAAGTCCCATAATTTGTAACAGCTTTAACATATGTATAAAGATCATAGAAATTTAAATCAGAAATTAAAAAGTATTAAAACTATTTTTCAAATATTCGTTTTGCTAAAAATAATGCGATACGGAAACCATAGCAAATCAACCCCAAAAATCATAAAACTTTTACTGAGTCTTTCCTATACCATAAAGACATTACTATAATTTTTCCTAAAACATTTTCTGGGTTTAAGGTCTCCAAAACAATTTTACAAATCTGAAATTACAGAAAATACTAAAAATTCATACGATGTCAGAAAATTATGAAACTTTGCCACAAATTCTAATATAGCCGATCGTACTATACTGTAAATTTTCATGTTCTAATGATAAGCGTGCGCTAACATATTCACGTGTCGATCTAACGCTAACCCAAATTTACCCATCTGAGCTTCTCTTCTTCTTTCCTCTTCCCTGCACCCACTTCCATGACTCCCCAACACCCAGCAGCCCCACGCTTCACACAGCAGACCCATACTTCTCTAAACACACCCTCACCCAACCATTATACACACAATTACCCACACATCTTCACTTACAATCACACACTACACATGGCCATAACCAATTGTCTTTCAAACCCATTACAGGTAATGGCAGTGGGTCTATGTATGTGTACTCTGCACATTAAAACACCCCCAACACCCCTTAATTCATGTAAAGAAAGGGCATGACCATGGCAGCCATGTCTCCTCTCCAACAGCCTCACGACCCATTTAAATTTGCCACTCATCGTAGCTTATTCCACTTCCCATCTCATGCCCTGTAATTTAGACTTACCCATTTACAACTCACACATATTTGCTGCCCTCTCTCTCTCTCTCTCTCTCATATACCCCCAAATGAACTCCTACAGTCACACACCTACGCACCACCATAAGACAGCTATACCCTGTAACAATTTTGGCAGCCCATGGCCGCTCTCTCTCTCTCTCAAACACACACACACACCATGTACACAGATGTGCAACAGTACACACACATACATTTCGCGGCAACCTCTCTTTACCTGCAATCATCCTTACAGCAGCCCCTCACTCGCCCTGAACTCGTAGGTTCATGCACTAGTTCTCACATAAACACTTTACACACTTGTTGCTTCTTCCTTCAACAGCAGTCATCACTCCGTGGCCAATCACCAAGCACACAATCACACTCACGCAGCACTACGCACGCATTCACCCGTCCACACAAATATACCCAGTTGTTCCCCCTTTTCCTTACACATACAAACACTCTTTACACCAAAAACACACACACAATAACACAGGAGCAACCCGCAGCCCACTCTCTCTCTTGGCAACAGACTCGCGCACTCAATACTCGCACCACAGTTTCACATATTCCCCTTCCCTCTTCTTTGTCTCAATTCCCATACATATAACCCATATACGCAGATTATACCCCTATATATATACGCATCACAGCCATAATCTCATGATATATACGCAGATAAGAACATAAATTTCCAAGAAATCTTACCGGAAAAATAGTTTTCGCCGGAAATCCCTTCGATCCCTTCTCTTTTCTCTCCCGGCAACTCTCTACCTCTCTCAGCCGTTTGCAAAAGGTATGGGAAATTTTAGGGTCGGCTGCCAGAGAATATTATGCTTATATATAACCCGAAACCCTATTTGGGCAAAGACAAGAAAACCTTCCCACCCTTTTGTCGCTAAAACTTCTTAACCGAATTTATTAACTCGAAAATAGTCCAACAATAAATCTTTATGATAATTTATGTGTTAAGAAAATTATCAACGGATTATTATGCTATCTTGTTTGTCAAAACGTCGCTATTAAGAACACTCAAACAAAAGAAAAATTTTATTGTAGCTAACAGTCGCTACTGAAAAATATCTGGGCTAACACCATCTTCGTCGCTACAAATATATTCGCCGATAAAATTTCTAATTAGATCTGAAAAAGTATCGGGATGTTACAGGGGTGGCAGTGCTTGATACGCTCTACATTTGGATATGTACACTGACTAGTCCATTTAGGTATTAGTCTATCACATCCAACAGACTATCCTTATAACTTCAACAATACAGAACATCCTTATAACTTTTAGGTTTACTAACTCGTGTCAATATTCAAAGAATTTAAAAATAATTCAAATATTTTTACAATTGAAAATGATTTTCAATAATTGAATTCAATAACAGATGAGCATGAGAAGAGATAAGTACAATTCAAAATGTTTTTTGATGAAGGAATCAATAAACAGACGAAATGGACCATGAATTCCAAACAATTGCTTAAAGGCTCAATTTAAGGTTTCAAGGGCAATTGAAAATATTTTTATATCGATCGTAAAGACCAACATTCAATGTAGTTAATAAAAATTGTTATTATAAGCATTTGAAATCAGAGTAATGGAAGAGGGTTCGGATAGAATTCCTTACCTCGGTACGGTCCAAGCTAAGCGATGCTACCAACCTCGATCAATATTTTCTGAATAAACGTAGATTGGCAATATATGTGTTAGAAAAAAAAATCTATGCTACGTTACTATAAACTTAATATTGATTACCCACCTGGTACTAACTTCTAACCCTGAAGTCGCGCAACTCAAAGCGCGTCTCGCATGCGGCCAACCTAACTGTAATCGTTATACACTCTCTAATGCGTAACGATACTCCAAAATACATTTTAAATTATAAAAAAATGATTTTATAGCTTAAAACCTTAATAGAAGTCATAATATGAATTTTCTGAAATTTTGAATATTTTTTAATTAAAATAATTTATTTAAATACACTAAAAGCCCATAAATAGCCATAATTATCTTTAGCTGAAAATAAAGTACCATAATTTTTATAACAGGTTTAGAATACTTATAAAATTATGGAAATGAAAATAAGAATTTAAAAGACATCAAAACATTTTTAAAAAGTTTTGTTTTGCAAAAACCAATGCGATACGGAAACTATAGCAAATCAGCTCTAAAATTCACCAAATTCAAACTGAGTCTTATTATAACATAAAAAAATTACCCAAAATTTTCCCACAACATTTTCAGGGTTTAAAGGCTACAAAAGAATTTTATAAATCTGAAATTACAGAAAATAATAATAATTCATACGATCTCAGAAAATTATAAAATTTTGCCAAGAATTCTAATATGGTCTAACGTATTATACTGTAAATTTTCATATGCTAATGATAAGTGTGCGCTAACATATACACGTGCCGAACTTCACGCTAACTCAGTACGTGATCTGCATTCTCTCCCTTAAATCTCTATCCAACCCAGAAGTTACTGTTCACGCAGCTTCATTTTCACCTCCTTTTCCTTCCTCTGTAACATTCCATTGGGCACCACTTCATGGATATATATATATACACACACACACACACACAGCATACTACATACACATACACCCTTTTCTTTCCCTTTTTCTTCTTTCTTCCCCTTCTTCTTCTCATTTATTTCCCATGAACCCAGGTCAGCCCCCCCCCCCCCCCCTTACTCGGCTGCACAGTTTACTTGCAACGAGGCAGACACACAACACACTCACCCACTTGCAAACAGCTACACACACATACACTCGCCTTATTCATTTCACCATACATTAATCCTGCAAAGACTTCATCTTCACTAGTGCTCCCCCCTCCCTTTCCTTTTTTTCGTTGTTCAAATAGCACACATACACTATGCACTTCCAACTTCGTTCCATCTCACACCCCACGGCATTATAACCCCCCACATTTTCACACACTGAACACCCACATGGTTTGTACACACACACACAAGTTACACGCACACACAGTAACCCACAATATAAACGCTCACAACACACAAAACGCACGCAACACACACATAAGGTCAACACATGCAAACTCAGTACACACTTGCATACAACAAAAACTCACACATCTAGTACCTTACACCCATGGCAAATTTTCAGCTACTCTTCGACTCATTTACAGTGCACTCTAAACACAATAAAATTCAGTAAATTAAGAGGAAAAGAAATCAAAACTTATCATATATTGTACTTTGCGGGAATCCGACGCTACCGTCGTTCAGCCTCCTCTCTTTCTTTCTCTCTTTTTTTCTTTTTCCATCTCTTCCTCTTTCCTTTAACTCTCTCTCTATTTCTCTTCTTCTTCTGCGCCTTTCTCTCCCCCTGTATGTAACTGAAAAACCCAATTAAGAGAGTAACTAATTTCTCACTCCTCCCCTTTATTTCTCCCCTTGCTTCCTCTCTTACCAAAATAACAAGGTTGACTATATAAAATTTCAGCTTTTATTTTTTTTTTCTAATCAGTCTAATTAAAGTTAGAAGATATATTAATTGCTCTTTTAACCCTTCATTAGTCGCTATTTCGTCTCATGTTAAAAATGTCGCTAAAGGTTGTCTTATGAAAACTATAGACAAATGTCGCTAAAAATGGCACTAAATACTGTCGACAAAATATCGTTTATGTAATCGACGCTGCAAATTGCGTTTACAAATTGTCACTAGTTGTTGCCCATAATTTCGCTAACGCTAAATGTTGTTTTAAAAACTATCGCTAAAGAAATGAAATAATCGGCTACAAAGTACCAATGTTCGGGGTATTACAATTTAACCCCATCCGTGCTTTAACCTTTAACTCTAACTAATCGTGCCAAGCACGGGAGAGTTTGTTAACAGTAATTTATTTAGTAGTTTTGAAATACATAACAAAATATATAACACAATTTTATAATTTTATGTTTATTTCATCAAAGATAGTTATGGCTTGAACTTTCTTGTAATAAAATAAATTAACCCTTCTGGTGAAATATCAATAAGCAATGTCCTTGTACATATTTCCTACTTCAAATTTGGTAACTATATAGATAAACAAAAATTAAAAATTTATCTAGTACACAAAAAAGCAAAAGTAAATTTTATAGATAAAAATATGAAGAGAACATATTGTGATCAATTTGCTATTGCACAAGATATTTTTATTATTTTCTAAGTATCTTTCAAAAATAATTTGTACCTTTGAACGGGTTGTCCATAACGTTAATTATATATTAGTTTAATTTTCATAGAGAAAATTTTGGTCCATATATTTGTTTATAGCATGTGATTTATAAAAATTAATCAACACGACTAATTACGTAAGGATGATGTGACATTTTGAAAGCAAATGTAATCCATCAACAATGTATACAATGAAAATAATAATCAGTGCATGAGTTAATTATATAATATAAAGTTAAAAAAGTTTAATCAACATGACTATATACGATAGCTCAAAACCTCATAATAAGAAAATTGTTGAACGAAATTTAACCAAGATTTCATAAAGTTGACAATAAGCATGCATGTTAAGTAAGATTTATCTTCAGATATAATAAAATTTTCCAATCTAAGTTTTAGTGTACACTCATCAATATCTTCTTAGATTTTATTTGTAATTCTATTTAGAAGTTAACATAAAATCATAAATGGTATAATGCTAAGACTGTAATTACTCGCAAGAAAAATAGCATAGAAAAGAATTGGTTCAAAACTATTCCAATATAAAATTAGTTGAATTCAAGAATGCTCACATAATTAAGGTTTTAAATTTATGCTTTTTTTTAATATCTCATATAGAATCTGCATATTATGGTAATTCTACTTTAACCAATGCGACTGTATAGGATAGGGAAAAATCTTAAAGTAAGGAAATTACTTACCAAAATTTTTTACCAACATATTTCTCAAGTTGGATTTATATTTGAATTTACAGAATACTTAAAAATGCATTTGAAATAGTACCTAATTTTAAATCTCTTAAATAATTTTTGTTTTACATGTTAATATTTCACGTTAAAGAGCTTTTTCGATATATATGATTGAAATAAAATCATAATAGGTTACTATATTGGTTAGAAAATTTTAAATGTTTTGAATTGATTTTTGAATTGCGGAAGGCTTATTATTTATACGTTTACTACATTTGCCAATTTAATTAATTGCAAAATTAAAGACCATGTTCAAACTAATGTTTTGAGATCTTTAACAACATTAATATGTTGAATATTAGTTTTTATAACTCTTATTATATTAGAAACGTAATGCAATGAGGTGTTATGAGCTATCGTTGCATTTTTCGCCTCAATTATTAGATATTATAGCTCAGGATCCGGAGTCTAACTCGAGTAGGTTAATAAAATATTTTTAAAAGCTACAAAAACATATTAATGCATAAAACGTATCGAGAAATAAAAAGAGATTAACATCTTATGGGAAAAAAATATCCATTTTTTTTCTAAAACTAAAATTGTTGATAAGAAATTCATAGTACTTTATTTCTAACAGTTTCAAGTAACTTGTCAAGATTCTATTATTATTAAGTTCTTTTAAGGATCCAACTATAACCTTTTAAAACCAAGTCTCTTAGCTTGAATAACTTAGGTTCAGAATTCTTTATCTTTGGAATCGTAAATGTCATATTCCATTTTTAACTTTTTCATGAATCAATTGTTTCAAGAAATTACCAACTTATTAAGATACGAACATGATATCCAATAGATTATTTTTTTCGTCTTATACGTATTTTAAATTAAAGTCTTGATAAGATGATAAAGTAATTGTTGCGAAATATTTGCATAGTTATATGTGCTTGCTTTAGCTCCTCTAAACTGTAAGTTTAAAAAGCAATAAGCAGATTGTGTTACAGTGTCGTCTCTAGATTTTGCGTTCTATAATTTTTTTTTATCGTCAAGCGGTACTGTAACATAATATATATATATATATATATATATATATATATAATGCAATAATTGCATGCCAATCTAATTAAGATTTTAATAGTAAACAACAAAGCCTAATACATAAATATATGTCTGTAGCATAAATTTTAAATGTTGTACAATTAATTTTCAAGATTTATAAGGTTTACAAATATCGTGACAATTAGAACACGAATTTTTCAACAATAAATCGTAGTAAAGAGTTTGATTTATTTTCTAATTTTTATATATGGGATATGACCAATTTGGTGGTCGTGAGGTCATATTTGAAAATACTGACATTTAATTCGTTTACTAAATCTATATATCACATTATTCATTTTTAACAATGACTATCTTATGTACATATATATATATATATATATATATATATATATATATATATATATATATGAGAGCTAATCTGTTGAGTGCGCTAGCAAAATAGGAGATCTTGCAAACGCGATCTGGCCGTCCATCCTGAAATATGGACGGCCCAGATCGTGCCTTTTTCGAATACTGTCAGTCGTCCGCGACACTATGTCGCGGATGGACTTTTTTTTACCTTTTTGCCCCTCCGCCCCTTCCGCTACATTGTTTCCCAGACAGCATTCAAGTCCGCTACACTGTATCGCGGAGGTCCAAATCTTTTTTTTTTACATTTTTTTAAGTACGTCCGCTACATAATGTAGCGGACGATTTTTTGACAAAAATACCCTCTAGCTTCCGTCCGCTACATTATGTAGCGGACGAGTAGGCAGTGCCTTTTTCCCCTTTCTCTCTCATTTCTCACATTATTTGTCTGACATGTTTCTATTTCTCTCTCTCTTCCCTCATCAATGCTCATGTCTCTTTCTCTTTCTCATGAATATTCTCTCTCCTTTCTCTTTCTCTCACCACTTTTTATTTTCTCTCTCATCCTCACCCCTCTCTCTCTCTCTTTCGTGTTTATCCTGCTTCAGTTCACACACAGAGTAGAAAGAAAGAGTGTGTCCGGCCACCTGCAGCTCCGTCGGACAGAACCCGTTCAAGTCCATCAGCAACAAGCCGTACTATATTTGTTGCCGATCTTGTATTTCTTCCTGTATTTTTGTTTTTGTTTTGGGCAATGCGTTGTTGATTTTTCGTGAGTTGGATTAGGGCTCTTTACTGGGCTCTTTTTTGGTCAAGTGATGATAAGCACTGAAGAAGGAAGCTGCATCACCAAAAATTCCTTACAAGAAAACCAGAAACTCATATGAACCCACAACCACAACAAAAATTAAACTCAAATGAACCCACAACCACCACCATTTGGCCACTGCCACTGAACCCATCGCCACCGCCACTGAACCTCTGCCTCCCCGAACCACCACCATTCAAACCTCCACCATCCCAAATCTCTATGCAAGATAAATAACTAATCTAAACAGAGAGAGGTAGAGAGCAGATGAAGAATTAAGTCTCAAAATTCTCAAGTTTTCAATTGGGTGTTAAAATTCTCAAAATTTAAAATGGGTCTCAGTTTTACCACCCAAACTGGGGTTGCCACAGCACGTGGATTGCTCCCTTCCTCGGTCGTCGCCGGAAGCGGAGCTGCCTTCCTCGGTCGTCGCCGGAAGCGGAGCTGCCTTCCTCGGTCGTCGCCGGAAGCGGAGCTGCCTTCCTCTGTCGTCGCGTGCCAAGAGGCTTCCTCTTCCCTTCGGTTTCTAGCATGGACGAGAGAGAGAGTCAGAGAGTTAATTAGAGAAAGAGAAAATGATGATGAGAGAGAGGAGAAAGAAATGAAAAATGTCAAAACATTAAATGAGGAAAATGAGAGAGAAAGAGGAAAAAGTCAGAAGATTAGTCCGCTACATAATGTAGTGGACGGAAGCTAGAGGGTATTTTTGTCAAAAAATCGTCCGCTACATTATGTAGTGGACGTACTTAAAAAAAGCGTAAAAAAAAAATTTTGGACCTCCGCAATACAGTGTAGCGGACTTGATTGCTGTCCGGGAAACAATGTAGCGGAAGGGGCGTAGGGGCAAAAAGGTAAAAAAGTCCATCCGCGACATAGTGTTGCGGACGACTAACAGTATTCGAAAAAGGCACGATCTGGGCCGTCCATCTTTCAGGATGGACGGCCAGATCGCGTTTGCAAGATCTCCTATTTTGCTAGCGCTCTCAACGGATCAACTCCCTATATATATATATATATATACATATATATATATATATATATATATATATATATATATATATATATATATATATATATATGAATAATGATATTTAGCTCAATTAGAACGTCCTTTTCTTGCTTTTAAATCTAATATGTTGTTTTCATTTTTTTCTATATATGATTTTTTATATTCACATTAAAGAGTGATTTAAGAATATAATGGTCAAAATTAAGTCATGATAAGTTAATGTATTGATTAGGTTGAGTTCTAAAATGTTTAGAATTAATTTTAGATTATACAAGCCTCATTATTCTTGAAAAATTAATCAAATTTAAAAATAAGGTACCTATCAAAATTCAAATAAGTTTTTAGATTATTTTTTCCCTAAGTCTCGTAAGTTGTTTATTCTTAATTGTAACATTAAATTTTTTCTTCTAAATCAAAGTATTATTTTCATTATATATATATATATGTATGTATGTATGTATGTATCTATGTGAGTTTCTATATTTATACTAGAGAGTGGTTTTGAAGACACAATAATCACTAAGTGATAATAAGTTAGTGTAATGATTAAGTTGAGTTTTAGAATGACTATAAATAGTTTTTGAATTACATAGGGCTTACAGAAAATCCTCATAACTCCTACAAAATTAATAAGATATAAAAATAAAGATCCCATCAAAATTTAAATTAACTATTAAATCATGTTTTTAATTCTAAATCTCATAAGTTACTTTTTAGGTCTATGAATTTTAATTTTCATATTAGAACACACTTTTAAGGATATAATTGTCAAAATGTAGTCTTAATAGATTAGTATATTGATTAGGTAGAGTTTTAGAATAATTAAAATTAATTTTAAATTAATTTTTCTTCTTAATTGAAAGTAGTATTTTCGTTTTTTCATATATGAGTTTTTATATTCATATTAGAGAGTAATTCTAAAGACATAATAGTCAATATTAAGCCCTAATAAATTAGTATAATGATAAGGTTGAGTTTTAGAATGATTACAATTAGTTTTTGAATTTAAGGACATAATTGTCAAAAAGAAGTCTTAATAGATTAGTATATTGATTAGGTAGAATTTTAGAATGATTAAAATTAGTTTTAAAAGTAAAAAGACGTACGAATATAGAAGTTAATTAATCTTAAAATAAGGATCTCATAACGTGTCATCAAGAAGGAATGGTGTGTTACGCAAAGAAGGTATCAATACCTTTCTCGTTTCGCTTATTATATATTATGTATAGATATAAATAAAGACATATATTCCAATAAGATACTTTAACGAAAGAAGCTTGGCAACCTATAAGAAGTAAAAAAAAAACCTCTATTTTTTAATTACACTCTAATCCGAAAAAGGTATTTTATGGAGAAAAAAGTTTTAATAAGGATTTTTTTGGGAAATTAGATTATCTTAGGAGAAGTCAAAAACACTCTTAATTTTTTATAATACTCTAATCCCAAAAGGACATTTTGATTGAAAAAAATAGGTTAGCCATTTAATATCATCCTCGGTTTTATGTATGTATAAATGTAGATATGTTCAAATGGAGAGAGAGAGAGAGAGAGAGAGAGAGAGATGTTCAATTCTTAACCTGAAGTAATTAGTGGAAGGTGCGTGTTAGCATGATTGTAATGATCATGTGTAAGTTCCCGTTTATAGCAATCTTGCAAAATCATTAGTTGTTCTTGAATTCTTTTCGCTTTGCAAAGGCACAATTAACGTACAGCAAAAAGTTGAGTTTCACCGTAAAATTTCAATTTTTTTGTTCTTTGACCTCATCAAGAACACCCCGACACTGATAGCCTTTATGTGTGAAAAAACTTATCACATCACAATTACGTACACTCTTCTGTTTTGGCAGGAGAACTACCAAAAACAATGGTCAACATTTCATCGTTGTTGATCCTTGAATTCCCAGACAATGCAATGGCTGGTAGCCTGCCAAAGGATTTGGGCTACTCAATTCCAGGGCTCGAACGCCTCAGCCTTTCTGAAAATCAATTCAGTGGAGAGATCCCTAATAGTCTATCGCATTGCAAATCACTGCTACTAGTCTCTCTATCATACAATTATTTCACCGGAAGCATACCCAGAGACATTGGGAATTTGTCACTGCTTCAAGTTTTCTATCTTGGCCGAAACAATTTGAAAGGTACCACTCACTCCTCCGTTTTTCATTTAAGGCGTTAACAAGAATTTCATTTTTAGAATATTGACTCGGCATTTGATTTGATTTTTCCTCTGTGGTTTTTACTGCAGGAGAATTACCAAAAACAGTCTTTAACATTTCTTCATTAGTGACGTTTGCTATCAATTCCAATGAAATTGCTGGTAGCCTCCCAGCTGATTTGTGCTACTTACTTCCGATGCTTAAAGCCATTGGCTTTGGCGTGAATCAGTTCACTGGAGAAATTCCCTCAAGTCTGCCACGTTGTGAATCACTTCGAGTCATCGCTTTACCAGTTAATGAATTCATAGGAATCATACCGAAAGACATTGGGAATCTGTCAATGATTGAAGAGGTATATATTGCTGCCAACCAACTCACTGGAACAATCCCTAACTCACTCTCAAATTCTTCCAAAATTACTTCTCTAGATTTGGGTTTCAACATGCTAACTGGCAATGTACCCACGTTCTTAGGTGAACTTACGTATCTCCAAAGTCTCGCACTTGGACCAAACCTTTTGACAAATGAACCATCTCTGGGACTAAGTTTTCTTACTTCACTAACAAATTGTAGGTCCTTGAATATATTGGAGATAGGATCAAATAGACTGCATGGAGTTCTTCCAAATTCTGTCGGGAATCTGTCCGCTTCTCTTGCATTGCTTGGCGCAGCTGGCTGCCAGATTAACGGCATGATTCCAAGTGAAATTGGTAATCTAAGTAACTTGGTGACTTTGGATCTTGGAAATAATGATTTGACAGGCTCATTCCCTGTAACTATAGGAGAGCTGTAGAAACTCCAACAGCTGAGAGGATATGACACTGCGATCCATGGGTTGATACCCGAAAATATCTGCAAGTTAAGAAAGTTGGGTGAGCTGAATTTGATGAGTAGCAAACTTTATGGATCGATACCAAGCTGATTGGGGATCCTTACTTCATTGCGATCACATCGGTTAGGCTCCATCGCACTGACGTCTAAAATCCTATCAACTTTGGGAAGCCTAAAAGATATCCTCCTGCTCGATTTGTCGTCAAATTTCCTAATTGGTCCTCTGCCTCAAGTAATTGGCAGCATGAAGTCCATTGTACAATTGCAATTATCGGGGAATCAGTTTTCAGGTTCTATATCAACTTCTATTGGAGTGTTACAAAATTTGGTTAACCTCTCCTTGTCAAGAAACATATTACAAGGCTCTATACCTGAATCATTTGCTGATATGGTAAGCTTGGAGTCCTTGGACCTATCCCTAAACAATCTTTCCGGCCCGATCCCTAAGTCGTTGGAGAAACTTCTGCATTTAGGCTATCTAAACTTTTCTTCCAATGAATTAAGTGGTGAAATTCCAAATGGAGGAACCTTTAACAAGTTTCCAGCTGGATCATTCATTGGAAACGAGGAATTATGTGGAGCACCTCAGTTCCATGTCAAGGCATGTGAGGGCAATAAACGTTCAGGATTCAGCAAGACCAAAATTTTCCTGGTCTATTTCTTGCCATCAATCGTGTTGATAATTATTGCCGTTGCTTTTGCAATTTGGTTGCTTAGAAGACGAGCCAGTAATACACATCTTCTAGTTCAGGAAAATTCACTGCTTCATCCTTTCAATAAAAGGATTTCCTACTACGAGATTCTTCAGGCAACAAACAACGTTAGTGAGGACAATTTAATTGGGAGGGGAAGCATTGGCCTGGTGTACATGGGGATATTCTACAATGGGATGGTTGTTGCCGTAAAGGTTTTCAATCTACAACTCCAAGCAGCGTTCAAGAGTTTTGAGGCAGAGTGTGAAGCATTGCGCAACATTCGCCACCGCAATTTTTTTAAGGTAATCAGCAGTTGTTCCAACCTTGATTTCAAAGCCCTGGTGCTAGAATACATGCCAAACGGGAATCTTGAGAAGTGGCTCTACACTCGGAATTATTTCCTAGATATTGACCAAAGAATCTGCATCATGATAGACGTTGCAGCTGTATTAGAATATCTGCATTATGGTTATTCATCCCCGGTGGTGCATTGTGATTTGAAACCGAGCAATATCCTTTTAGATGAAGACATGGTCGCCCATGTAGGTGACTTTGGCATAGCAAAACTCTTAACTGAAGACAAGCCAACGACACAAACCATGACCCTCGGTACGATTGGGTATATGGCACCAGGTATGCTTTGTCTAATGGTATTTCTACAGCAACTCATGAAATACGAGCTTAGTTCCAGTATGTCAATAACATCATCTGAAAAAGAAAATTGAAAAAAAAAAGAAGCATCAATTTGTTATTATTATTAGCCTTTCTCACAATACCTATTAGCATCAATAGCATGTAAGATATGAAACCATATATATGAACGATAGAGAAGAAAATCCAAATTGCGCCATGTTTCTACTCCCTGAAATTAACTAAAGTAAGAACATTTCCTAAATTAACACAGTAAAAATTCTTACGATCTTAAATAGACGTGTACACATGCTAAGATGATATGTACTGATGTTCAACATTAAAAAAGGAATCATTCTTCTCTGGTTGATTCGGTATTGAATGTGTACCATTATTGCAGAATACGGGACGGCAGGCATAGTGACCACTATGGGGGATGTATACAGCTATGGGATTCTGTTGATGGAAACGTTCACAAGAAAGAAGCCCACCAATGATCTGTTTGTGGGAGAACTCACCATAAAAAAGTGGGTATCCAAGTCATTTTCTCAAGCAGTACTCAGCATTGTGGACGCCAATTTGCTGACAGGAGAAGAGGAAGATTTTAGTGAGAAAGGAAGTTGCTTGTCAATGATCATCGAAGTAGCACTAAACTGCACAGAAGATTCACCGGACGATAGGATTAACATGAAAGATGCCGTAGGTAGGCTTACAAAAATTAGACAACGGTTTAAGGGATTGTAATGGGAAGACTGAAGTTAGGCAAATATTGTCTCAAAATTGCTTCATCCGTCTAGAATTCTGAAAGATATTGAAGTAGCATGGTTGAATGTCTCATAATAATTATGAGAAGTGACTGAAATGAGCTGCTTAGTTCCGAAAGTCTTATCCTGTAGCTTAGCCAGATATTTCAATTTTTGAGCAGGTAAGGCGCTGACAGCCTGGCAAGAGAACCTAAACATAGCCCATGAAATTTTAGAATTGATTTTGGGATGGTTAAATCGGATTAAATCTGAATTAAATGAGATTATTATGTACTTGGCAAATATTAAAAACTGATTAACTCAGTTGGACACGTATGGCAACCTACAATGACGACAAGATTGTGTATAAGAAGCAACCATATCAATGAACCCTTGTGGGCAGCGACTAATACGGTGAATCTCATTGACTTTTTAAATGTTACATGTCATGCCAGAATCCTAAAGATTTGTAATACATCTACCCATATTGTACACTTGGCCGATTTTTGTTTTGACACACAATTAATAATTTTTTTAATTTTTTGTTTTGCTTGAATACCCCTTGAGAAGGTCACTTGGAGACCACAGATAGATGATTATCTATAAATTTAGACGGTTGGCCAATTTTGGGTGTGATTGCTAAAAATCCAGAATGACATAGTTCTTGATGCCCAAAATAGAATGTTAGGGTTATATTTGCTAAAAGTGGCGAATCTTAGCAGGTTATTTGCAATTTAGCCTATTGGAGATGAAAATCACAAAATCTCTACAGGTTTGGAACTCTCGGTCATTTTACCACTTCTTGCACCCACCCCCCACCCCTTCCTACACCTGCATTTTCCTTCTTTCAAGCCATTAACCATGGAGAAGACTTCCTTGGTACTAGTTATGGTTGTGTTTGCACCTAGAAAAATTCTTGACCGATCCAGCCTAACGTGGTTGATTCGTTCTAACTCTTGAAATGCCAAATCATCAATGCATGATTGATGGAGATTGATCTAAGCTACCTTTCCCAAAGGCTCAAATTGGCTTGGATAGAGGGTCATTTTTAAGTAACTACTAATCTTTGAAGACGGCTGTTTGACACTTGCCGAATCAGATATTACTACGTGAACCAAGTGTTCCAAATAGACCGTGTGTAAAAGTTATAAGCAGAGAATGTGGATAACGTGCAGAAAGCAATTAAGATAACTGTCAAGTTCAGACTAAAAGAGAATTAAAGAACGCAGAGCCGCAGAGCAAGAAACAAAATTTGAAAACACATACACGTGACAATGCACTAGAAGGCAGTTAAAGGGTTGTGATGTGCTCGAGTTTTAAAGCCAAACTCAACGGATTTTGGCACCATTGACAAACTAGCCATAATTTCTCCTGTTTAACCTGAGTAAACAGTGTATCTTAATTAAATCAAACCCTATTTATCTTCATGATAGTCACTATGTATTTCTCTGGTGTACTGTTTACCCTAAAGCATTCTGTAACTTCAGTGTTGTGTTCAATAAAGTTGATCTTGAAGTACCATGGAGGTAATTGTCTTGCTTCAATGCCTTGCATGTGGTCCGGTTAGGAATATAAGTAGAATACATAAGGAATAGATTAATGTAGTTAACACTTAAAAGTCTTAAAAGCATTACGCGAGAAGAACTCATCTCAAATTTTCATTATTATGCGATACAAGTCAAGGCACTTTGTCCAATCAATATATATCCGTGTTCACTGAGAATTGTGTAAAATACACTTTGGATTGGTCAGATTGCTATTATTTTTATCGAGTATTTAACCAGAAACAGGTTTTTAGTTTAGTCTCTGGGTGCCTGTGTAGCTTTTGCCAATGAACAACTAAAGATATGAATCGGCTCTTCTCGTTCTAGCCCTCAAAGCTAATAGTATTTTAGAACCCAACCAACAACATCTTTACACGAAACTGGTCCGAAGGCATCGCTTTCAGTATCAGGGAGTGGATTGGTATTTCTTGCAGCAACAACGCAAGAGTAGCTACCTTAAATCTTTCAAACATGGGTCTCAAAGGCAGGGGCGGAGCTACGTTGGAACGAGGAGGGGTTAATGTACCCACTCCCAGACAGGTAGACCGCAGCACTCACCGGAGATGGGCGACAGAGACACACAGACACGGCAGGGGCTCCTCGAGTTGACTCTTTTTGGCAGAGCTCAGCTCAGATCTGGAACGAACAAGACAACGAGGGGAGGGTGGACTCGACTACCGAGGTCCGAGGCCGTCTTCAAATTCAGATCTGGAACAACAATCGAAGAAGAAGCAGTGACCGGTGAGGCGAGAACTCCACCGGCCAATGACCCTCCCCGGTGACGACGCGTTGATGAACGGTGACCTTAGAAGAAGCAGTGACGGGCAGACTGATCAACAAGTGTCGACGGCGAGGCGAGGACTCCTGCGGTGACGATTCGTTGACGACTGGTGCGGCACCTTCCCCTGTCTGTCGAAAGGTCATCTTTCTGGTTTCTCTCATTTCCCATGTCTGCGGCAACAGTGCACTTCCAATCTCCTCTTCAGCCTAATTAAGCCACTCCACAGATAACAATTCTCATTCAATTTCCAATTTCACTGTAAAGATCACATCTGGGTCTCTGTTCCTTGACTGTATAAGTTTTAAATTTAGTTAATTTCGTTCATGTCACTGTTGAGTGCTTGAATTTGGAAAATCTTGTTGTGTCAGTTAGTGATGTCGTATCTGATCAATTGGACATCTCATGGAAATTGTAGTTGTTGAATAAACTTGGCTATCTTATGATTCCATCTTTATTTCTGTGCTTACTTCTATCCAGTTGGGTATTGATTGGAAATCACGCTGATACCTTCTGCTTTGCTGATATCTGTAATTTGTACTTATGTTTGTTGTTTAGACTTATGCTAGTTTTTTCCTTCTATTGTCATTTGTCAATCAATTCAAATAGTAAATTTGAAAACTTGAAGTAGGGTTTTAATGATTTTAGTATGATCATAGAAGATTGTTATTGAAATTTCAAATGCCCTTTGTTATTGTTGCTTTCTAGGATTTAGCAATCAAAGAAGTTATAATTAATTCAAGGTGAGTTATAATTCGACATTTGACAAAGCAATTGACGATTAAGTTGAATTGTTGTCAATGAGGCTAACGTAAAATCCGAAAAGAGTTACTTTTTCCTTGTTGTATTTGTATAAGATACCAGTTCATAATTCTGTAGCTTTCTTTAGCGTAGATCATGGGCGTTGCCTAGTACTGCGGAAATTCTAAATTTGGTTAATTTCATTCATATCATTGCTGAGTGTTGTCTAAATCTGAATTTAAAAAATCATGTTGTGTGAGTTAGTGATGTCGTATATGTTCTATCGAACATCTCGTGGAAAATTATCTTTTTTGGATGTTTTTTAGTAATTTTTTTATGTATTATCGAAAAGTGCACTATGTTTTTTTGTATTATTTTACTTCTAAAAAAATTTAGTGACTTTAATATATTTTTTGCACCCCCTGGACTGAAATCCTTGTTCCGTCACTGCTCAAAGGCACCATCCGACCATCCCCGCAGAAGTTCACTACCTCAACTTCCTTATTACATTCGGTATTAGCAACAATAGTTTTCATGGCCCTCTCCCTGATGAACTTTGTCGTTTGCACCTACTGCAATCACTCAATTTGCAGCTTAACGAGTATGGAGGCAAAACACCCTCCAGCTTATCGAAACTGTTGGGAGCTCAAACTACTCTCACTTGCAGCAAACAGGTTCCGTCGAAGAATGACCAAGCTTGAGATATGTATCGTGGTGTGAACAACTTGCACGTCCAACTCCAGTTGCCATATCAACATCTGCTCTCTACAGAGCATTTTTTCTAGGAAACAATCGCATGTATATATGGGACACTACCATGGGATATGTGCAATCTCTTTATGGTCGACGCGTCATGCTCTCTTACAATAGGATAGGTCGTCAAATCCCAACTATTTCAAACATATGTAAGGAACTTCAAACTATACCGCTCTCATGTGATAAATTAAGGGAGGCATGCCTAAAGAAATTAAATAAAAAGCTTCAGAAGTTAGATCTTGACCGTAACAGCTTGACAGGTTCCAGTTCACCTCACTTGTTCAGTTTCTAAATATGCCATAAACTCGATTCAATTTTGGTAGCTATGAATTCTTGGTATGTCCCCAAGTACTTGAAGGCATCATCCTTTCCTCAAACTCAATGGCAAGATCCCCCTCAAGGCGTTTACACTGTAAAATGCTTCAAATGCTATAGCTATCTGGCAACACTACAAAGAAAAGCATACAGATGGATATTAGTGCCTTTGCAATGATTCAAGAGCTATTCTTGGTAGAAATAACTTACTGCTACTGTCCCTCTGTCAACAGGTAATATGCGAGTTATGGCTTTTTACCAACCCGTAAAGCAACAATCCTGAAACATCAAGAAGCCTTGTTAAGTTACTGTCCTTCCCTGTATCTGGTCCCAAAACACAAGTGTCCATGCGAAATAGTATCTGCTATTTGGCAACCTTGACTGAGCTAATTATAAGTGAAAATTGTCTTTTTTGGAGCGATACCTAGCTGCTTAGAAAATATTTCATCCTTCCAAAGACTCCTAAAATCCCAATGCACTAACTTCTAATGTACCGTCGAAATGTCCCAATAGGAGGAACTATTAGGAAATTTTACAGCTGAAAGTTTCCTACAAGACGCACCTCGGTATGAGTCAGTACAGTCTATGTAGGCTTCGCAATCAAAGAAGCTAGTTCCCTATATTATGTTCTACTTGATATTATCTGCAATAATTGTTGTGGCTTCCATCATTTTGTGGTTAAGATGCCGAAACAGAAACATGCAAGATCAAATTCAATTTATTTCTTCGTCTTGTTTAACATATCTAGGGATTTCGTATACCAAAGGATGTGGGCTAATGGATGGTTTAATATATAAAGGTGCTCGAGTTTTACCCCACATCAAAATTCGTATTCATCGAGTTGGCTGTGGAATCTGGAAGGGAGGTAGAAGACTTGGACAATGCGATGAGTTAGAAGACTAAAGCGGGTCTAGTGCATTTATGCAATCCAGTGCGCACCAGCAGAGGATTAGAAGGTTAGATGTCATCAGACAAAGCTTGGGGAGACTATCGGGGCCTTTTAGGGAACGCAAATGTTTCCATATCACAATGGCGCATGTAACAAATTTCATAAGCAGCAGTATAAATTATCTCAAGCACTTGCCATCTGCAGTATACTCATGAATCATGAGCCGTTGTACTTTCCTTTTCCACTGATCATTTGCCCTTTGCTTTTATGGCTTCGTATGGGATGTGTGAAGCTAATGAGGCTGCGCATTCAAATTATGTGTATAGAAAAGGAAGGAAATATCCCTTATTTTGTACCTCGTAGCACTATCCTAGCACCATAAAGTACTTGGTTTCACCAAAGAGAAACAATTCATTAGCATGTTGCAGACTCTACATGGTCGCCCTGTTGATTACTTGAACTCACCCTTCCACTTTTACCCAACATTAAAACAAAAAACATATCTTTGCATAGCGCATCTGAAGATATGTGCATTATTCCAGCATAGGACATGGCAGTTTTTGAAGACCAGTAGTGCAATGGAGACAAAGTCAGCCAACAAAGTGATGCAACCGATTCCTTTACAACCGTCCACTGAAAGAGAAAATCTTTGAGAAGATGCTACATCCAGTATTTGTTGTATTTTCAACATCATGTCTGTGCAAATGATGTATTGGCTGACTTCTTGGGAATGGGATTGAGCGGAAAAGGAAGACTTTTTAAGACGATCTTTTCTTTCTTGGCTGCCCTTTGAAAGTGAGTTAGAATCCATTTTGTTATTCAGCATGCAACTTGTTGCTTTGGTGCATTTCCTTTTTGAAGTTTTTTGGTAGGTAGATGCAACTTGTACATTATCTACTCGGAATATTTGATATACCACCAAGACGACGAGGATAACACAGACCAAGGGCAGAGGACCAAATTCAAAAGGAAGAAAAATGCTTCACCATCTCTAAAAGCAATCAGATTTGCAACATTTTCCTCTCAGCCACAATTCAGCCCAACATTTCAGTTCACTTTTGAATAAGGTATTTGCAACGTGGACCAACAGGGATTAGTCTTATACCATTGACTATCCACTGAAATTGGCCCCAGTTAAATGTAGGTAGATTCAGGCACTAGCTTGCCCCTCTCTTTATCCTCATATCCCTCCTTCCCACCTCTCAACTCAAACCTGATGCTATGGAGAAGACTGCAGTGGTAATGATGTTTGTAATACTACTATACTGCATTACTGCCTGGACGCTTGCCTAGCTGCATCTGTGACCAACTTCACTGATGAACCAGCTCTTTTAGCTTTCAAAGCTAGTATCATCTCTGACCCAAAC
The DNA here is from genome assembly GCA_033065855.1 of Escallonia rubra. Classification (NCBI taxonomy): domain Eukaryota; kingdom Viridiplantae; phylum Streptophyta; class Magnoliopsida; order Escalloniales; family Escalloniaceae; genus Escallonia; species Escallonia rubra. Next base: position 35,433 of record JAVXUO010001369.1, on the reverse strand, counting down.
AACATCCTGGCCAAAAATTGGTCAGAAGGAATCTCGTTTTGTAGCTGGATTGGCGTCTCTTGTAGCAGTGAAAAAAGGGTGACGGCCCTAAATCTTCCAAGCATGGGTCTCACAGGAACCATCCCCAAAGAAGTTGGCAATCTCACTTACCTTACTTCCTTTAACATTAGCAACAACACTTTCAATGGCACCCTCCCTCGAGAACTTGGCCTTTTGCAACGATTGCAATCCATCCATCTGCGCGCGAACAAGCTTAGCGGAAGCATACCAGCGGAGATAGGAAACTTAACAAAGCTTGAAGAACTTGACTTTGGCGTCAATGACTTCACAGGTGAAATTCCAGCTTCCATATTCAACATTTCTTCTTTACAAAGGCTTTCCTTAAGAAACAATAGCCTTGTTGGGACTCTACCTGCGAACATGTGCAACAATCTCTACAATCTTGGGTTTCTCTCTCTTTCATTCAATCGGATGGGTGGTCAAATACCAAGCAGTTTAGACGGATGTAAGCAACTACAGACTATATCATTGTCGTACAATGCATTTACTGGAAGCATACCTCGAGTCATTGGAAACTTGTCAAGGCTTCAAGTGCTATATCTTGGCCAAAACCGCTTCTCTGGTACACTTAGCAGCAATTTATCTTTTACCAACGCCCTATATCAGCTCTATATACTTCCTCCATCCTAAAAGCGTTGTCTTTTACTTTCTAACAAAATCTATGATAGTTGTTGGAGATTTTAGATATGTCATTCCAAAGGTGAAATTTATGTATTTAAAAGCTACCAAAGTTCCAAAAATTAACTATGAAATTCAATTAGTAGGTGAATTACCTAAAGCAATCTTCAATGTCTCTTCACTCGTGATTCTTGATCTCGCATACAATGAAATTGAGGGTAGTCTCCCAAAGGACGTGTGCTCTTTGCTCTCGAGCCTGGAGCTCTTCAAGCTTTATTCAAATCGAGTCAGCGGCGAAATGCCCACTCCTCTATCGGGCTGTAGTTCATTACAAATTCTTGATTTCTCACTCAACAGTTTCACAGGAAGCATATCAGGAGACATTTGGAATGTGTCAACACTTCACGAGTTATATCTTCGCAGAAATAACTTGGTAGGTACTATACCTCCTCCAACTAGTAATATGTCAACGTTGACGATGCTTTATATTGGAGAAAACAATTATGATGGAAGAATTCCTCAAGAGTTGGGAAATCTCTTCAACTTGGAAGGATTAAGTATTTCATCAAGCAACCTTGTTGGATCAATACCAGAACCGATTTTCAACATCTCAAGCTTACAAAGCATAATATTCACAAACAATAGCCTCATGGGCCATCTTCCATCAAGCATGGGACTTGGGCTACCAAATCTTGAAACTCTTTTTCTCGGAAGGAATGAGCTCGGTGGAATAATCCCCAGCTCAATCTCAAATTCCACTAGACTTTCTAGAATAGGATTGTCTGAAAACATGTTCACCGGCAATATCCCCCCTTCATTCGGTGAACTGAAATTCCTCCGAAGTCTCAACCTAGGATACAATAAGCTGACAAGTGAGTCAGAACTACCTTTTGTTACTTCATTGGCCAATTGTGGACTGCTGGAAATACTGGTGTTGGGACCAAATCCAATAAAAGGGACACTTCCAAAATCCTTGGGGAACCTATCCACGTCTCTTGAACTGCTTGATGCAACCAGTTGCCAAATTAAAGGCGTGATTCCTGCTGAAATCGGTAATCTGAGCAACTTGGTGGATTTAAGTCTAGTGGATAATTACCTGACAGGATCAGTTCCAGTGACTATTGGAAAACTTGCGAAGATACAAAGTTTGAAGATATCAAATACTACAATGGAAAGGACAATACCTGACAGTATATGTGACTTAACGAACTTGGTCGCGTTGGATTTGAGTAAAAACAAGCTCTATGGATCAATACCAAGTTGTTTAAAGAATATTAGTTCATTGCAAAGCCTCTTGTTGGACAACAATGAACTAAGCTCCATAATACCGACGACCTTGTGGAGCCTCGGGGATATTTTGGTACTCAATTTGTCCTCCAACGCTCTAAGTGGTTCTTTAACTCAGGAAATCGGCAACATTAAGTCTGTCATGCAATTGGATCTGTCTAGCAATCAGTTCAGTGGTAGCATTCCAAGCACCACCGGGCAACTTCATAGTCTAAAGGAATTAAACTTTTCCAATAACATATTACAAGCTGATATACCAGAATCGTTTGGTGGTTTGATAAGCCTGGAGGTCTTAGATTTATCCCAGAATAGTCTTTCTGGTAATATTCCCGAGTCACTGGAGAAACTTGTGTATCTTAAATACCTTAATGTTTCTGCAAATAAACTAAGCGGTGAAATCCCAACAGAAGGTCCTTTTGCAAACTTTACAGCGGAACCATTCCTTCATAATGATGGATTGTGTGGAGTAGCTCGATTTCATGTCAGCTCATGCAGGCATACGCTCTCTACTAAGCATAGATTCTTGTATTATGGGCTACCGGTAATTTCATCCACAATACTTGTTGCAGCTTTCATCATTGTGTTGTTAAGACACCGAAACAAAAATAGGAAACTTCCTATTCAAGTTGATTCATCTCCTGGTGTAGCATACAGAAGGATTTCTTACCATGAGATTCTTCAAGCAACAAACAACCTAAGTGAAGATAACTTGATTGGGAGAGGAAGTGTAGGCTTGGTTTACAAAGGGATACTCTCTGATGGGATGGTTCTAGCAATAAAGGTGTTCAACCTAGAACAGCAGGGTGCATCTAAAAGTTTTGATGCAGAATGTGAAGTTATGCGCAACATTCGCCACCGGAATCTTGTTAAGGTAATTAGCAGCTGCTCTAACCTTGATTTCAGGGCACTGGTGCTAGAATACATGCCTAATGGAAACCTGGACAAGTGGTTATATTCTCACAACAATTGCTTGGATGTTCTCCAAAGATTGGACATTGTGATTGATGTGGCAACTGCTTTAGAGTATCTCCATCATGGCTACTCAGCCCCTGTGGTGCACTGTGACGTGAAGCCAAGCAATGTCTTACTGAACGATAACATGGTCGCCCATTTGGGAGACTTTGGCATATCAAAGCTCTTAGCAGAGGACATGCCCGTCACGCAAACAAAGACTTTAGGCACCATTGGGTACATGGCACCAGGTAAGCTCTTCCTAAGAAATGTTCAAAGGTCAAAAATATTTTTCTTGAATTCGCCTTTACTGATCCTTTACTGATGCTATGCAGTTATAAATAGGATGAAAAAAAATGATTGCTTTTCTTTTGAATCTAAGGCACCAGACTGGTAAGGGTGCAATGGTTCAATTGTATATTCAAGAAAACCTAGTACTTGCTATTTCAAGTTTAAGAAATCTATAAATTGGATACCTTTGGTTTTCTCACTTCTACATTGTATAAATACTCCCCTTTTCTTACCACTTCCTATATTTAATTGCATTAACACCAAATTTGCAGAATATGGCTCTGCCGGGATTATTTCCACCCTGGGAGATGTTTACAGCTATGGAATTCTATTGATGGAAACGTTCACAAGAAAGAAGCCCACGGAGGAACAATTTACGGAGGAGATGAGCATGACGCGTTGGGTATCTGAATCATTCTCTAAAGCAGTAATTCAGGTTATCGATGCTAATTTACTGGTAGGAGAGGAAGCAACATCTAAAGCGATTGAGAGCTGTTTGTCAGAAGTCATAGGAGTAGCACTAGAATGCATTGCAGAGTCGCCTCAGGAGAGGATTAACATGAAAGAAATCCTAGTTAGGCTTACTAAGACCAGAAAAAAGTTGCAGGACATGTAACAAAGCCTAATGCTTCACCAATGTTTCGTATCTGATGTTTCTTCTTTGACGGTTTTTGTTTTTGACAAGTAGTATGAATATTTTGATCATTCTGAGTTCTTATTTGCAAGGCCTTCAAGCTCACCTCGATTACCTTGGAGCTAAGTCCAGGTGAGTTGTGCTAGTCGTGGTAGCTGGAGAGACTCGAGGAAAATTACCTCGCGAGATACTGAGGGTAAGGCGTAACTGCTGAATGGCGTTCCTTGAAAATCTTTAGGAAATCGATCAATTTTTGGTGAAAGGCTTTTGAAGGACATGCTGGCTGCCTCACCTGTCCAAATGAAGTTGGTATCTTGAGGTGGAATTGAACCTAGCTAATATCAACTTGACTGAATCTGTTCCTAAGACGCAGCTAATAAAATCCAATCGTCGTGTATTGATGGTTCTAGCTTAAGCTAGAACTATCAAGTTTCTTTGCCAAGCAGACGCACGAGGAACCCAAGTTTTCCCAATATCCCCTCCCCAAATCATCTTTCTTTTGTGGATGACCAAACCCGAGCCTATAATATTAATTCCCCTTCCATCTTCAAGGATACATGTATTTTCATTTAGACAACTTATTAGATTGAATAAGTTGTGATAATCAGTTACTCTCGTATGTATTTTCACAATTTTGATAATCAGTTACTCTCGTATGTATTTTCACAGTTGTGATAATCAGTTACTCTCGGAGAGGCTGATCCCTCTAGCTTTGCAATGCCAGAATTGACATCAAGCACAAGTATTCATCCAAGCCCCGCACACATGAAAGGATGAAGAAGAAACAGGAAAACCGGTTTTACTGGTAAGATAGACTTCTCCAGCAACTTGTTGACTGGTAATGTACCAACAACTTTCGGCGAACTGAAACTTCTCCAAAGTCTCCAGTTGGGATCATATCAGTTGACAAGTCAGACATCTCCTGTCTTCTTAAATTTTCTTACATCATTAACAAATTGCAGAAATTTGAAAGTCGTAGGTTTAGGACCGAATCAACTGAATGGACTTCTTCCAAAGTTCTGGGGTAACTTGTCCAGTTCTCTTGAAATCCTTGATGTGCCTGGTTGCCATCTCAAACTCAAAGGCATGATTCCAGGTGAAATCAGAAATTTGAGCAACTTTTTAACTCTAAATCTAGGAGATGATGACTTGACAGGATCAATCCCCAACTCTTTGGGACGATTACGGAAGATGCAACTGTTGGAAATAAAAGGTACTAGAGTAGAAGGGCTGATACCGACCAATACCTGCAATTAACAAACTTGGGTGAGTTTCTTATGAGTGGAAACAATCTTTTTGGACCAATACCGAGCTGCTTAGGCAATATTAGTTCATTGCGGGGGATAACTTTGGATTCGAATGCATTAAGTTCCAGCATACCATCTTCAGTGTGGAACCTTAAGGGTATTTTGATACTCAACCTGTCCTCCAACTGCCTAAGCGGACCTTTAAGTCCAGATATTGGCAACATGAAGGTCATTACACGATTGGATCTATCTGGAAATCAGTTCTGGCGTAGCATTCCAAACTCTACTGGGGAACTTCTAAACCTAATTGAACTGAACATATTGCGTAACAGATTACAGGGTCCATTACCAGAATCGCTGGCAAATTTGGTAAGCTTAGAAGTCTTAGTTCTATCCCAGAACAGTCTTTCGGGCATGATTCCCAAGTCATTGGATGCCCTTCTTTATCTTAAGTACCTAAATGTCTCCTTTAATAGCTTAAGCAGTGAAATCCCTACTGGAGGACATTTTGCCAACTTTACAGCTGAATCCTTCATGCAAAATGATGCATTGTGTGGAGCACCTCGATTCCGTGTTGGAGCATGCAAAGATCATCAGCATAGATGGTCCAGGAAGCCGAAGATTCTGACGTATATCTTGCCGACAATTCTGCCATAGTTAATCATAGGCTGACGTATATCTTGCCGCCTATTCGGCCATAGTTAATCATAGGCGCTTCAGTCATTGTGTTCAATGACTGAAGCGCATGGTTTTTCCGCATGGTTTAACATACAAGAGTAAAGGTGTTCAATTTATCTAAAATAAGAACATACCCCTCATATGATCCCACTATAGATATCGACATAGATATAGAGCAGCAAGGAGCATTCCAGAGTTTTAATGCAGAATGTGAAGTTATGCGCAGCATTAGACACCGAAATCTTGTTAAGGTATTTAGCAGTTGCTGTAACCCTGACTTCAGGGCCTTGGTGCTAGAATACATGCCTAATGGGAACCTAGACAAGTGGTTGTATTCTCACAACTATTGTTTAGACGTTGTTCAAAGACTAGACATAATGATAGATGTCGCTTCTGCTTTAGAGTATCTACATCACGGTTACTCACCCCCTATAGTGCACTGCGATGTCAAGCCTAATAATGCCCTACTAGATAAAGACATGGTTGCGCATCTATCAGGCTTTGGCATCGCAAAGCTTTTGACAGAGAACCAGTGTGAGGCACTAACTAAGACTCTAGGCACCATTGGGTATATGGCACCAGGTAAACCTTTATTTAAACTTTACTCCTGGAGGTAAAACTCTAGGCACCATTGGGTATATGGCACTGGATGGTGTTCTTCAATTTTCTTCTCCGAAGTACAAATGAAAGCAAATTAAGCCTGGCAGACCTATTTACTCTACTGGCTTTGGCCTTCTCACTTGCTATATTGTCTAGGCACTTGCTCCCCATATATGCTCTCAATACTTTCCGTTGCTAATGTCAATTACCACCAATGTCAGAATATGGGTCGGCTGGAATAGTTTCCATTATGGGGGAAGTTTATAGATATGGGATTCTCTTGATGGAAGTATTCACAAGAAAGAAGCCGACACATGAACAATTTACTGAAGGAATGACCCTCACCCATTGGGTATCTAAGTCGTTTCCCGGTGGGGTACTGGATATCGTTGACATCAATTTACTGAAGAAAGGGAAAGAAGACTTGAGCCTCAATGAGCAATGTTTTTCATCAATCATGAAGTTAGCTCTTGAATGCACAAGACAGACATTTGAGGAGAGGATAGACATGGAAAATGTTGTTTCCAGGCTCCACAAGATAAAAGCCAAAATTCATGAGGATGTGAGATATGCTGAAACCAAAGCCTTACTTCTATAGTTGAAAGTATATTTTCCTGTAAGTAGCATTTTGAATCAGCAGATATTTATAGGGACAAACTGCATTTTTCAACTTAAGATTTCTTAGAGAACAATTAATTGCAAATCCAAATACAGTTGCTACGAATGTCTCAGAGAAGTAGTTGGTCTCCTAACCTAAGTAGAGAAATTTTTCCTGTTTCTATCCAGGCGACGAATACCTCATTATTCAATCCTGTACTACCTTTCCAAATTAATAAATGGTATGTCCATCATTATCTTAGCATGTCACCCATGTATTAACAAGTCCACTTTTTGTCAACTTTAAATTGTGCAGAGTGATGAATGATACCATCATAGCCATGCACACAAGTATTCTTTGTTCATGGTACTGTGTTGCGATTCCCTAACTTAAACAATAACTGAAGACTGGAATGCATATGAAAAGTAGTAATTGATTCTATTCTCAACAAGCCCAGAATTACAAAAGCCAAACACAATTCTCTAATCAGTACACATTCGAAACAAAGAGCACCATATGAATCGTTGAGTACAAAATATGGAAAAGGGATTAAGTTACTTGTCAGCACAAACAGACGAGAAATTATATGGCATTTAACATCAGCTTAGTCAATTAGTTAGCCACAATAATAGTTAGATAATAGTATCCATTTGAAGTTGCTGCATAAAAACAAATTATGAGTAACATTCTCAACATTCGTGGTTTGTTGTACTTCAAACAGGTTGATTCAGATGAAATTACATGACTGCGCTCATCAGGAGCCTTGATGAAAGACAAGCCAGTTTCTCCCCAACAGATAGCCAAATTGGACAAAAGAGTGAACAAAAAAGTAAGCATTAAGCATAAATTACCTTATGCAGCTCATGAAAATAGATGCAACTCCCATTAGCATTGACATGCTCTTCCAAGGTCCTAAGCCTTAGGAGACTGGGTAGCGTGGAAGCTAGAGCAGCTACCTACCTTAGAAGTTGCCCTGTGATGTTTCACTAGAGGGACCAAAGACTGCACAACATCTGCCATCAATGGCCTGTAATCTGCCTCTGGTTGTACACACATTGCAGCAATAGCAGCCACTTGTATAACCTCCTTCATCGAATACTGACCCTCCAGTGTTGGATCCATAATCTCTACAACTTTATCTCTATCCGTAAGCTGGGGCAAAGCCTACAGCACAAACAGCAGCAAGGGATAAGGTAAAAGGATTCCTTGGTAACTGAAGTTGCAGGCGGGGGCGAGGTTTTGTGGGGGGTGTGTGTGTGAGATACAGAGTCAGAGAGCCACCTAAGATAACCAAATATCAGATCCAAGAGAATGGACTAATATTGCTCTTTATCAAGCCAATAAGATGTGAGGCTATTGCTCTTTAACTGCAGAAACTAAATGAGAAACGCACCCATGATACAAGGACACCTTCCCCTGGAGGTCTTTTCATATCAACCGGAACTCGTCCAGTTAGCAACTCCAGAAGGACAACTCCGTAGCTATATACATCTGATTTTGTAGTCAGATGCCCGGTTAATGCATACCTGAATAACATGGACACCAAAGTTTAATGTGCAGTACTGAAGTACATAACAACATTCATCGACTAATAACCATTAAATAGAGCCAAAGTCGAAATACCAAACAGGACATCTATTAAAATAGTGGAGACTGCCATTTGTAGTTCTTACTCAGGGGCAACATATCCCTGGGTGCCCAACACTCGGGTGGAAACATGTCCACCAGCTTTATCAGATCCAAGCTTGGCCAATCCAAAATCAGAAACTTTGGCATGAAAACTTTTGTCCAAAAGGATGTTGCTGCTCTTGAAATCTCTGTGAATCACTGGTGGACTGACATGTTCATGGAGATACTCCAACCCTTTAGCTGCTTCCAGAGCTATCCTCAACCTGGTTTCCCAATCCAGTTTTGAAGCAGAAGCACTAGAACCTGCAGCTTTGAAGCAGGCACCATCAATGAGGAGTGTCATAACTAAAGCTATTCAATATAAAACTTTACCATCTAGAATACGTAATAACCACCCACTAAAACATTTTTACCCGGGTTTAACAATTGTTTTCTTAGAGACAACTTCAGACGCAGACAAGCACACATCGACCCAGGTCGTGTCAACGCATCTCATGTGTGACGAACCAGGTCCATTGCCCCATCACAGGACAATGTGTACCTTAAAAGGGCTAGCCAAAAGGTGCTAAATAGATCCTTGGCAGTGTCTTATAAAGCATATGAATCACAAACTCTCCCACCTCCGGTGTTGGACAACATGTTAACAAATTTTTTTTATCACACATAGGGCCTACCTAATTATGCACAGGCAACTGTGACATCTCATGTAGTGTGACACACCAGAAGAACGCTGGTAAGATGTTCAACTTTATAAGGTATGACTGAAAAATATGCATGCTGGGTTCAAAGGTTCTGGACGGCCAGGCAAAACCAGGACATACCTTAGGGACGGCCAAGCTATGTTAATTAGACACAAGTTTACCATGCAGGGGCAGAATCACGAATAATTCCTAGGCAACACCGAAGTAAACGTATCAATTTTCAACAGAAAAAAAAAAAATTAAGCAACAGAAGAAAAGGAGAATCGTACTCAATAAAAAGGACTCAACAGCACATAATATTGAGTAAAGTAAGCTATGTTACATGGATTCTTGAAAATGCGTAAAGTACCCGTGTCGGACACTCGACACTTGGATATGGGTATGGGATATGCGTCCAACACATCTCATAGGATATGCCACTAAGAATGCTATCTTAAGGTGTTCTTATAACTCGTTATTTCTTTGATATGAGATAGGATTTCAATTAGAACAATGTGGGTCACTGAAAACACCATTTCACCTAAGGAGTAACTAAAAAATGGTAATAAATAGCAATATTCTGCCGTATCCCCGTGTCTTGAGTTTTGAAAATTAGACGAATCCAACACTTGGACACGTATCCAACTCAGACACTCGTACCAAGTCCATGTAACATGGAAAAAAAGTACTGATCACTAACAAATATAAAACTGAAATTAATTGATTAATCAGATAATTTCAAAAAACAAATCACGAGTAACCAATAACAGATAAATACAACTAAAATATATAGAAGAATATAAAGTAAGACTATTTCGTCTGCATAGTTTAAATGGTCCAAATTGAGTTTTTAAAAGAGGACAAGATAAAAATCCATTTTGCGTGTTGGAATTCAAAAGCATTTGAGGGCGAATTTAAACCAATATAAATCCTTAAGTTGTAGTCCACCACCAGTATAAAGAAGAAAAGATCTCAAGTAAATCGAACAAAGCCAAATTAGGCTTAAACTTTCAAAAAAGGGGAGTAAGTAAAAGGCTCCAACACTTATTCATCTATGCAAGTGGCCCAGTATATATTAAGACAGAGAAATCAGAACCATGAAAACATGCCTTTTGCCATTTTGCTTGCTGGTCTACTAAAGGTGTGGTCTAAGCACAGTACATAAGCTAGAGTCTGTAACTTGCCACCACCAACCCATGCATTCCTTTTCTACTGATAGCATACAGCTATTTCAAGAATCGCCAAAGCCGAGTCTTCTCACCAGATCCATAAATTCATAAATTCCAAGGCATAACTGAGTTGACTACCAAAGAGGTCCCAGTTAAGCAAAAAATGCGAGGTTCTTCAAGAATAGTTGATCGTTCATTCAATTCTTTGCTTTCACAGATACTTTCCAAAACATGGGAGACACCATGAGGCGCAGTGATATAAGCTTGGCCAGGCTGCCAAGTGTAAAAATATTGGTTCAAGTGTGCGGGCAGTCATGCAAATGCACATGCTGATGCTGCCACAGGTTAGAACAGTATCCAGCCTACCCCTGCCACCATACTTCAGGGGACCAAGACCAAGAGCGTCATACTTTATTTTAAATCTTACGTTTTATATTTGCCAGCTAGAAAATATTTAGACTGTCGCCAACCTCCTCAAATTTTAGTAGGAGCAGAACTTCCACCCTCCCCCTCCCTTTCCTCCCCAACCCAGAAAAGAGAACAACAAAAAAATAAATAAATAAACATGAAAGAACAAATCCCCAAAGGTTTAGTCTTATCTTGAGAGGAGAATGGGCTGGAGAGGCAAAGTGAAACTGACCAGCAGCCAAAAACAGTTGGCGGAGGAACTTGAAAAGTTCAATTAACTTGTAATTTTCAGATTATCTAGAAAAGTCTAGTCAAAGAGAATTCTAGAGTCTTTGAGTTAAATGAAATAGTTGGAAGATGAAAAGTTGTACTCTAGAAGTGTCTAAGGTAATTATAAATAGGGTGTCATGTATGGTATTGAGTGAAGCCACTAAGGATGGCCAAATGTGGCCATTAAGAGTGTCTTCCCCTCTCTCCAAGTATCTATGTCTTGTACTACCATTTTTAATCAATATATAAAGTTTTAACATGGTATCAGAGCGGTTCGAGTCTAATGGGACGTCAACCGCTATCTCGCTACACGAAATCCATCGTCTTCAGCCACGTCTACTTCACCGAAGAAGAAGCATGAGTGCCTCTGAGAGAGTCTAAAAGACTCTACAAGCGCCGTTGAACCGCTGGTTCATGAGAATTACAAGAGCACTATAGCAACGTTGTGCCTCTACAAGCACCGCAAAAAAGACTTAGGTGCCTCTGAGAGAGTCGTGTGAAGAAAAAAAAATGAAGAGAAATGGTGGCAGCATGGCAAAATGGGGCGAATGGAGCATGAAAATGGAGCTAGGTGTATGAAGGGGAAAAAAAAGAGAAAAGGCACGTAGCTACGAAGTTCCAACCTGCACGGAGACAATGAGTGGCTTCCAAAAGGAGGAGAAATGGGAAGCAAGCAATTGCTTCACCAAACAAATCCCATGGCAGCAACCGAATGAAGAAATGGACAAGTGTCCATGAACCAGGCAAGAAGAAGAGCATGAATGAAAGAATAATGGCGGCATACATAAGAAAACCGGCAAATAATGATGAAGAAGATTATGCAGATTTGTCCAAATCAAGTGTCCAGCAACGGTTAAGCATAAAGTTGACGAGGCTTTGCATTACAACCAAGAAGAGAGAAAAGAATCTTGCATTTCTGAAAATTAAAATTTAAGAGGGGGTGTTGGGAACTTGAAAAGTTCAATTAACTTGTAATTTTCAGATTATCTAGAAAAGTCTAGTCAAAGAGAATTCTAGAGTCTTTGAGTTAAATGAAATAGTTGGAAGATGAATGGTTGTACTCTAGAAGTGTCTTAAGGTAATTATAAATAGGGTGTCATGTATGGTATTGAGTGAAGCCACCAAGGATGGCCAAATGTGGCCATTAAGAGTGTCTTCCCCTCTCTCCAAATATCCATGTCTTGTACTACCATTTTTAATCAATATATAAAATTTTAACAATACATTGGGCATTGCCTTGGTCTCCAAGTTCCCCAAGTGCTAAAGTCAAAAGTGAATGCACTGTAACCGTAGCTTAACAAAACTTCACTCTTATTCAACTTGAGATACCAAACTTGACTCATCTTCGATCCCTCATCAAGTACTTGAAGTAAGTCTTGGAACAGTACCTTCACCTGTTCTTGTTAAAACCCCAGGAAGACCACTAGAGGATGGGTCGGTCCCAAGAACAAATACGTCATACCTTATCTGGTGTATAGAAAAAGAGTATCAAGTTGGAGTTGAGGTTCAGAAACAGAAGATAGACTACAGTTTGGGCATAAAACGAGACAAAGAAATTGTAGGTCGAAGAGCATTACATCTATATAGGAAGACTTCAGGGCACTAGTGGAAGTACAAAGACATATGTGGCTTGTTTACTCACATCTTGGAGCATGTCCGTGGAAAGAAAGAAAAAGAAAATGCAACATAATTGAAGGAGTAATAAAGAGAGAAGTAAAGGGAAGAGAAATCGGTTTAAACATGAGGGTGCACAGGAAGAGGTAGAAGAAGGGAGACAGAAGCAGAGAACACAACCACGGAATAATGAACAAGGTAGGGAGTTCTAAGCATAACTACGTGTACATGTATGCACTTGTGGTTATGAACTATGTTGCACTACTGTCAAGAAGCATGAACTTATTTTAAGTCCCCTTAGTTTAATATCCATAACCTGAAAAGAGAAAGGAAGGAAGACATTGTCTGCCAATATATGCACACACTATTTTTATGTTGTTGTGTATGTGTGTCCATGTGTGTGTCAATATGCATAGATCTTGCGGCACAATATACATCGTGTAATTCTAGGTTGATATCATGTGTCTCCTACAGAAGGAAATAACCAATGTTCTTGTCTTTGATTAGCTATAGGATGCTACATTTTATTTTGTTCTGGACGTGTATGCCATTTACTTTCTTATATGATCAATGCCCTAACCAATAACCTACCGTAAAGGTTTATCTCAAACAAACGGGCTAGTCAAGTACATATATTCTGAATCTTAGACAACAGAAGAGATGAACTGAAATGTGGGAACATGACATGCTTATTGACGTGCTGACATGAACATATTATTATTCAAAGACCGAACTAAGGAGAAGAAGGAAAATTACCTTTTACAGTTTTACTGCATCCTAAACCCCAGAACTAGTAGTCTGCCAACTTAGGTGGACACATTTTTAGGTAGACTCATGTTTTACTTCTACTTCTCTCTTGGTCCTCTTTGACCACTAACCACTGACCACATGTAAAAAAAGATGATGTTGACAATTTACCAAGACCATCACTATAGCAGGTTTTCAGCTGTCTATCTCTTTTGTAAAAATTGTACAACAACAAAAAGTTGTAAAAACTCTATCAAATTACAGTAATTGACATTTGTAAGAATCAATGGTTTCTAACTCTATCAAATTACAGCAATTGACATTTCTAAGAATCCGTGGTCAAAAGTTGGCATACCTCACACCATACTCATCCATGGCCAACTACTCCGTTTTTCCAAGACAATATATACAAAGAATGCAAGAGGGTAACTGCTACGAAAACCAAGACCACTCACCGCTGATGGGATACAGATGTTCCTGCAGACCTCCATTTGCCATAAACTCATAAACCAATATTTTATGGTTAATCTCAGAACAGTACCCAACCAATGCCAGCAAGTATGGTGAACTTAGCCGACTCAGCAATTCCACCTAAGATAGTAAAAATTGACAGACAAATTAGAAGGTTAATAACACAGTCTATATAACATGAGAATCTATCCAATTCATATAAACAGGGAAATCAAAGAAATTGGACCTCTACGTCAAATTCCTCTTCTCCTTGCCTTCCAGCCCGATCCATCAGTTTCACCGCCACTTTCCTCCCATCTTGAAGCACACCTCGGTACACTAACCCAAATCCACCATGTCCAATCACATTTGATTTCCCAAAACCACCAGTGGCCGAATGTAGCTGCTTGTAGGTGAACACCTGAAGACCTTTGTCCGTAGTAACTTGAATATTTGCACTTCTACTACATTCTTTGTCCTCATAATTGACCCCTTCAAGATATTTAAACCAAAAAAGAAAAAAGCCAAGCATTATTTTAGAGTAATATTTACCTGAATCTTATTCACTGGCAATCTGTCAGATTTTGCTTCATAAACTCAAAGTTATGACTAAATTCTCAGTGTCAAAATATACTGAGCAGCCAAAGAGAAAAGCAATTACAAGTTTGACAAACAAACATACCATAAACAACTAGAAATTAAAACACAATAGAAGTAAAACCAAAGAACCTTAACGAATTTAAGGGTTTCAAAAACAACACTACCCAGCTCAACTTAAAACATACAGCTTAAGACTGAAGGTAAATAAAACCAAAGAACCTTAACGAAATTAAGGGTTTCTCACAATCATGAATTGCATATTAGGTAAACACTACGGACTTGTTGATACACGCACAAGAACTACATAAACACTTACTTTTGTGGGGTTTGAAGCGCTTGGAGACTTTATTACTCAAGTAGCAGTAGTAGCTGAAGACGAGGAGCAACGAAGAGAGTGAGAGAGAGGCGAGCAACAGTATTACGAGGAGAGCCACGCGCTCTTCCCTCTTGTCGGAGCCCTCAGCCGGTTCCATTTTTGCATTTACCCCAAAAATGGCTATTGCTACTACTACATTTGCCCGGAAGAGAGAGAGAGGAGAGTTTGGTCTTCTGGGTTATCGCGCTTTGGATGTGAGAAAGAGGCTCCAGTCAGTGGGACGCACACAGAGAATCTCTCTCTGTCACTTCAGTGTTGATTTGAGGTCTCCGCTTTTGTTTGTCTTGTTTCGACTTTTGTCTTGTAACGTCTGTGTTCTGTTCGAATTTCGTGGCGCGGAAAGCACAAAACAAAAAAATACCAAAAGAATGGAGGCACATCCTCTGCTGCAGTAGAGTCTTATTAATCCAAGCCGTAAATGTGAACTAGAAGGCGTTTGCACCCGAAAATATCTTTTTTAGTAATAATTTTGCTTTGATTAAATGCACTCAATGGCGTGTACTTTTTTATCATTCCTAGTAGCGTGAACGTGCGTTACAGGTACGTATTTACGTTTATTACAATAAACATAATTATTTAAAATGAATCAATTTTATATATCCATTTCGCTCCACCGCTGCTCCAATCAACGCTATTACTACACCACTCAGCCACAGCTACTACTGACTGCTTGGACCACCACCATATTCGTCTTTTCTCTCCCCTTCATTATCTATCCCTTTCGCTCTCACACATAAAACCCATAAAAGAAAATCTATTAATCTATGGACCATCAATTCAGTCCTATAGTAGTTCCGAGTCCTGTACCTGTTGACACCATATCTATTTTTTTCCTGTATTCGCATATATATATATATATATATATATATATATATATATATATATATATATGTGTTGTTGTCTTAAATGTGTATACGTATATATGTACATGACAATGTTAGTCATTATTCTATCAACTTATAGATAAAGAATTTTGTTAACTTAAATGGCAGAGAAAATCTTGACCTAATAGTCTACCATTTGAATGCACCATGTTTTCGATCTCTAACCGAACAGAGGATGACATGCAAGTAGAAGCATAAGAAGCTGCATTTTATTTAAATGTGATTATAAGAATAACCTATAAATACAACATTTAAAACAGTAGAAACCCAGGTAATGGCGCCAGTTTAGGGTGTGTTGGAAGATGTTGGAGCATAGAAGAGTTCGATTGCTGCTCAGAATTCTGTATTTTTGGTGAAAAGCTTTTCTTCGGAGTTTATTGTACAGTTTTCTGTTCACCTTTAGTACCTATACTGACCTCTTTGTAGTTTGTTCTTAGAACCTGCCGAAAGCTACGCAATGTGTGAAATCCTCCATTGCCAAGGGTTTATCGTCATCCACCTCAATCAAGCAAGTATTTAAATTGTTTTTGCGTCTTTTATTAGGGGGTACCCCCCTTGTTTTTCTACATTGCACAACCGTTTCTTATCATGCTCTTTTACAGTTGAATAACATGGATTTTTGTAGTATAAATACTCTCAGACAAATTCTAACTTACACTAGGTGCAAAAAAAGTTGTAAATGCTCACTTGTGGTTCCATCTTGGAAAAAAGAAGATAATTCGACCATTTTGTACAGGAGAAATTGGGAGAGGCTAAGTTAACGAGAAAAAAAAATAAAATTAGACATTAAAATTCTTAGTATCAGCTGTATATACTTTCGCTTGTCATCATGTTTTCGTGAATTTGCATTACACAATATCTGCGGAATGTAGCGGCTGAGTCTGCAATATAGACAGAAGGATGTAGAAGTACTCCTCTCCTGTTTGCAAATATCTTTTTGGGCCTTCTCAAAGTTGGTGAAGGAGAGTATCGCATAAAGACTGACTGTTAAAGAAACAAAAGAAATGTCACATAATAGGCTGTCGTATGGCCTGCCTTCCAAAAGTATGCAATTCATGTTAATATGAAAAAATTGAGAGAGGAACGGAAGAGTAAGGGAAGCAGGGACCTTTGACCTTATAAAGTTAAATTTGTCCTTGCGCTTCTATCAGACTACGAAGGATTATGTCCATGGTTCCCTCAGAACTTTTTTTTTTGGTAAAGGTCCTTATTTCATTAAAAGAGCAAACCGGTAATTACAAACTAATTGAGACTTAGTCCCAAATCTAACAAAGCTTTGAAAAGCTTCAAACATGTTTCAACAATATCTAGAATTTCAAAGCAACAAAATACAATCTTGAACACCCTACATATGAGAGCATACACCATTACGCAATCATCATCGTATAATTTGCATAGGAATTCAGATGACAACACCATTGGAACAAGCTCTAGAAATTGGATATCCTTCACGATCTATTCGCTCCAAGGAGATAATCAGTAAAATCCATTCTATTTCCATATCCCCATCTCATTGCCAAGCACAAATATTCAGTCATAGCTCCTCAATGCAACCCAACAAATCTTGGTACTCTTTGGCTAACCCAAGACCCAAGTTAAAGAAATTGGTTCCCTCAGAACTTGCTCCATTTGTGACATGATTTGATGGATTTGGTATATCACTATGTCTGTTGAGACTTGTCTCTGAAGTGCATGCTTCTCTTTAGAGTCAACTGTAATTGCCTCCTTTGTCACCTGGTTGTTCAGAATGGGTCTTCAAATCGTAGCCCTTCTCTGAGTATTGTTGCCCCCCCCTCTCTCTCTCTCTCTCACACACACACACATACTGCTTCGGCCACCTTACAGAACACCATTCCCAGCCGGATTGCAGCGTAGGATCCCTGTCCTCTGAGTATACACCCACTCCTTTCCAGTCAAATTGCATAGTTTGTCTTCTCGTTCTAGCATGGAAAGATCTGCCAATGTGAAGTGTTAATAGTAGAATCTAACACCCCTGTCAAACAATCTCCGAGGACAACAGTACCAAAATCTTGGAGAAACTCGCTTGAGGTCAGATGAAGGTCCCTCTTTTTTGTGGATGAACATTTTGGAGCTCATCAGCCCCTCTCAAGTGTGCTTCTTTTCTTGTGACGCGGCCTAAATCACGTCTTAAGTGGGGAGAATCTTTTAGGGAGGAGAAGAGTGAATGTTAATTTCGGTGAGACAGCACAATGTCTTCTCCTGCATGCTCGATTACCAGGAGTGTTTGCAATATTTTGCTCAACCTTTTGGGTAACGAGTTGAATGCCCTGTTTGGCCGTTGACTTGTTGAAGTAATATGTGTCTGTCAAAGAGCAGGGGTTGGAAGCTTTGGGGGTTAATTCCTGCCAGTTGTTTGCTGTATAGGAAGTAAGCTTTTGAGGGGCTGGAACGCGTTTAGCAAACCTAAAACTTCTTTTGTTTTCTCTTTTAAGTTGTGTTGCGAACGATAATTTTCATGTCCCATGACCTATGTCACATTGAATGGCTAAACTTCCTGCTAAATCCCCCTGGTCTCGCCCCTGATGCTCAAGCCAGGTACACCTATTTTGCCATTTGCCTCCTTGATTTGGTCTGGTTTAATAGGAACAAACTAGTGCATGAAGGAACCTGCTTCAACCATATCAAAATGGCTACAAATATTGACTCAACAGTTAAAGATCTCCTGGACAACAAGAAAAAGGCTAGTAACCAGCATCCAAACCAAACGCAGTGGACCACCCCTCCTGTTGGTTGGTCTAAGTTGAATTTTGATGCGGCAATCAGAGGAAACAGAGCATGCGCAGCTATGGTCTGCAGGAATTTCTGAAGGAGGTTTTGAATTTGGATCCACTGAACTTCTTAACACCAAATATCCTGAGGAAGCCGAAGCTCTTGCAGCTCTTCTAGCAATTCGCACAACACATCTAGATAGAAGACAATATATCATCCTGGAAGGAGATGCAGAATTGGTGATAAACTTGCTTCTAAACCAATCTCTTGACCCACATTGGAGGATTAAAGAAACCAATGAACAAGCCAGGAACTGTTTGAAAAACTTCACTTGCTGGGATGCTGCGGACTCACCTAGATCAGCTAACCGGGCAGCTCATAATTTAGCGGCAAATGCTTTCTTTTGTAAAGTTTTTGAATTTGTTCCATTATCTTCCAATCTTTTGTTACATTTGGAAGAAGATCGGAACATTGATGTGTAATTTTGTTTCGTTTTATTATTAAGTTCTTTTTTTTACCAATCAAAAAAAAAGTACTTGTGTCGGACACTCGACACTTGGATATGGATATAGGATATGTGTCTGACACGTCTCTTAGGGTATGCTACTATGTACATTATCTTATAGTGTTTCTTTTAATATCTTGGCTTTGAGATGAGACGAGTTCTCAGTTAAAATCATGTGCATCACATAAAACATCATTTTACCTTATAAAGTTGCCATGTCCGTCTTGTGTTTTAAAAGTTAGACGAAATCGACACTTAGACATGTATCTGAGCCAGACACTTTGTACAAAGTCCATGTAACATAGACCATGATGCCTTATTAACTTTTCGTGACAGTTTCTAGTTGTGCTTTCGCTTTAGAGTGTACAATCTTTCTTGTATACTGGTTTCACGCTTTTACTAGCGGTTTTCCTTTGAATAAGATTTTGATTGAAAACATTTCACTAAACGCCCGAAAATTATTTCACCCACTTGACTTGCACAGCTTGATTTTTTGCCCTTAGTCTAGAGAAAAATCAGTTGGACCCACTCTTTACTCTCTCATGCCTCACATGACTACTGTTATTTTTTGTTGGCCTTCTTTCCCTCTATTCTGGTTTCTAACTTCCCATTTAGGTAACCCATTTACACCTCATAAAGTGAACAAAATTGATCGATGCGGAACCATCGGATGTGTTCAGAAATACATTCCCGCCCCACAATTCCATCCGACACAATTCCATCAGTTCAATATTACATTTATAATTTTCGAAAATCCTAGGCCATGTAAATTTGTCAATAACATATTTTTTTTAATGCATATGTATGCACTTTTGTGCTGTCTTCGTATGAAAACTTGGTTGTGCGGTTAAACATTTCATCACCATACCAATGCACACATGTTCGTTTTTTATTATAGATGGCATATTGATGCCTTGAAGATGGTCAAGACACTAAAACTAAAAGTCAACTATTCTTCTAGGACTTCCTGTCCCAGTTACAACAAATTCACTGGTCAAGACAAACTAAAGGCAATAGTCGTGTAGGAACTACTACTACCCCAGTTAGAAAACCGTAGGACTGCACATGCACATGCACATGCTGTTTCTTCCTGAATGAGGAGTGTCAATCAACTCCACTAGGAGATGACTGGGTATGTTACAACATGTTGATTTGAGAAATGATACCAAGGTTTATCTTTATATCCACGTAAAATTGGGTTTCCCTCATTAATGTTGCCTGGAAGCTCAAGCTCAGCTCACCTACATTTACCCTTGCAATTTATCTTCTCGGTAGTAGAAACAGTTCAATATTCTTCAACTAATCTAACCACTCTCTTGATATACACTTGCAACTTCAAATATATAATTGGCACTTTAGCTCGTACCCGTACTGCGTCTCCCACTTGCTTTTATGAAGCATTTCTTACAGCTATTTTCATATGATATGATACACTCAAATTGTTTATCTTCTTGCTTGAGTAAATTTATGATCATATTGACAAAAAATTATCGAGAGATATTCCTCAAGGGAAGGTTGATCAGCAAATATTCATAGCTCAAATAACTGAAAGGAGGGAAGTGCAAAGTTGCCCTCCTTAGAATGAATACTGCATCAAATAATCCATGCACACGAACTCTTGCGATCCCTTTCAACCTTTTTTAAGAAACATCCCTTCCAATGATCCCTACTGACTTTGTCTGCCAAACCTTCAAACTTTGACCACATTATTTCTCAGGCTATGTCTTGATGTTATCTGCAAGTTTCTTTTGCACCATAACTGAATGATGCACCTCTCAATATCATAAGAAGTGTTGCTTTACTTGATATTTAAGGGACCAAGTCAAATGTCCTGAAACGAATATTAGACTTTTTCTTACAAGAGAGCTTTAAAAATTCTTGACTTCAGAAGTAATCAGGGCAGGATTGTGGATGCTCCAGTATTGAGCTGTTCTGTTTCGGCTCGTCAACAAAAAATCCGTGTGACACTTCTCTAGAGCCTACAAATATGGTTGAAATTCAGGCTCAAGACTTGGCAGGACTTTTACCTCTGCAAACCTTAAAAGAAAACCTTCACTCCAACCGTCATAGCAATGACGTGGTACAATGAATTGATGGAATCTAACGAGTTCCAAGGGGCTACCCGAAGATAATACTTCCATGGAATTGCTATCTTGTTTTTGAGTGTATTCTCCAAATCTTAAAAGATCCTCTACTGTGACAAGCAGGGGTAAGATGTTGCTTGGAGCAAAGAGTGACACCAATAGCTGCAACAGAGACGATAAACTGATGCAACCCACTTTATTATCCCAAAAATCAGAGTTAACTGAACATCACCCTGATCGTTTCCCTTCAGAAGTTCTTCGGACTTCATTCTCGTATGGAAAGAAAGTAAACGAAAAAGGATATGGTAAACTTGAAGTTTACAGTACGCCCACACTTTATCAAGCTCTCGAGGCCGAAGCATCGATCTCCTTCAAATTTTCAGCATAAAATTAAATTCATTATGGTCGCCTTTGCTTTTGTTAGTTTTGTTTGTGTTAGTTTTGGCAATTGTTGGCGGCAAGTACATTGTAGCTTAGCCGGGATTTAAGTTCTGCGATAGCTGCACTTAAGTTTATTGGTGACACTGTCACAGTTTGGTACTCTTGAGTCGCACTAACAGGTTGTTAAACAACTATAGAGCCCGAGTGCAGTATAGGTTAGCTATACTACAGCATTTGGGATTGTTTGTGACGGAGGAATTTAGAAGTTCCCCAAAGTTCTTCTTATCACATTCCAGATTCAATTATATCTCCTTCCATAACTACCAAATACATTTTGCATCACTATATTACTTAATCCAGTGATTAGTTGTTACTAGCAAGGCATTTAGTCGGTTTCATTGTTATATCTTCTTCACGGCATCAATATGCCATCTATATTCAAAAGCGAACATGTGTGCATTGGTATCGTGATGAAATGTTTAACTGCACAACCAAGTTTTCATATGAAGACAACACAAAAGTGCAAACATATGCATTAAAAAAAATATGTTATTGACAAATTTACAAGGCCTAGATTCGATAATTATATATAAATGTACTATTGAAGCAAAAGCAATTCACTTAGCTCTTTCCAGAAATAAACCTTCTGGTACCAAAGACAGTAGAAAGATTGAAAAGTAACGTAGTGAAGAAAGAACACGTACCTGGAATTTTCAGCTCTAGAGTACTGTCTACGTACTCCGAAACGAGTTTTATGCTATTATCGGGTATGCGACTAGTGCAAGAAGTCGAAGGGGAGGAAGCCAAGGCGAGTGGGAGCACTTACTTGGCGAGTCTCAAGGTGGAAGACAACATTACATCATCAACCGAGCAGCCACCAAAGGGGATGGTGGGCGTCCTTAAGGGGAAGGAGGGCGCATTGCCGCGTGATCAACCAAGGGAGATGGTGGGCGTCTTCAAGGGAAAGAAGGACGCTATGCCGCGAGGGCAGCCATCAAGGGAAGTCGAGGACGTCCTCAAGGGGAAGACGGACGTTGTGCCGTGCGAGTTCGAGAAACGACAACCACCTAGGAGGA
Organism: Escallonia rubra; assembly: GCA_033065855.1. Lineage (NCBI taxonomy): Eukaryota > Viridiplantae > Streptophyta > Magnoliopsida > Escalloniales > Escalloniaceae > Escallonia > Escallonia rubra. Next base: position 12,866 of record JAVXUO010001369.1, on the reverse strand, counting down.
AGGTGGACCGTGAAGGCAAGCTTGATCGAGGAGCCAAGCCACAAAACGTGGCACCATGTGGGATGGCGCCACCAAAGGTGGAAAAGTTGTCGACTACTTCGAAGGCGAAGGGGGAGATCATCAAGCTGATCAAGGAGGGTCTACAGCGCGATCCCTTAGCCAAGGAGTTGCTACAGCTTGTGAAGAGTGGGAAGACCCAACGATACCGGGTGAAGGGAGGCCTACTCTACACGAAAGATGGACGAGTGTACGTGCCGAAGTGGAAAGACCTACGAAGGATGGTCATACTAGAAAGTCACGACACTCAGTCGACAGTGCATCCGGGGCATCGACGGACATATGCCTTGGTGACTACGGCATACTTTTGGCCTCAAAGGAAGAAGGAGGTGCAAAGGTGTGTCAAGACTTGTCATGTGTGTCGACAAGTCAAGGGGGAGAGTCAAGCCGATGAGGCCAAACTCTTGGATGCAGCCGTAAAGGTTTTCAATCTACAACTCCAAGCAGCGTTCAAGAGTTTTGAGGCGGAGTGTGAAGCAATGCGCAACATTCGCCACCGGAACCTTGTTAAGGTAATTAGCAGTTGTTCGAACCCTGATTTTAGAGCCCTGGTGTTAGAATATATGCCTAATGGGAATCTCGAGAATTGGCTCTACACTCAAGACTGTTTCCTAGATATTGACCAAAGAATAGGCATCATGATAGATGTTGCAGCTGCACTAGAATATTTGCACGATGGTTATTCATCCCCTGTGGTGCACTGTGATTTGAAACCAAGCAATATCCTTTTAGATGAAGACATGGTCGCCCGTGTAAGTGACTTTGGCATAGCAAAGCTCTTAACTGAAGACAGGCCAATGACACAAACCAAGACCCTCGGTACTATTGGGTATATGGCACCAGGTACGCTTTGTCTAATGATATTTCTACAGCAACTCGTGAAATACATGCTCAGTTCCAGTATGTCAATAACATCATGCGAAAAACAAAAACAAAATGCCGCAATTTGTTATCATGGTTAAAGGGTAGAGAATAAAATCTATATTGCACCATATTTCTAGTCCTTAAAGTTAACTAAAGTATGAACATTACATATACTAGCTAAGGGACCCGTGCAATGCACGGGACATTCTCTAATTTCTCATAATATTGTTTAAAATTAATTTCTCGTGAGTAAGTTTACAACTGTTAATTTCGCTAATTTTCTCAAAATTTTGTTTAAAATGCGCTTTATAGGTTGCCTCTGAATACAACTTTTGGAAAAAGTAGAATGCATCATTTAGTATGAGTAGTTGGAGCATCATATATTTAGTCGCATCTCTAATGCCTTTAGTATGAGTAGTTGGAGCATCTCTAATGCCTTTTCACGTGATAAACTCTAGACGTTTCATTACCACATATGACGACAATCTCGTATTACTATCGAACTGCAAATTTTAAAATTTTAGCTTAATAGTTGGAGCATCATATATTTAGTCGCTAGCTATTACCAATCTTATATCCACAACTAATATGAGGGGAAAAATTCATCAAGTTTTGATGATGCTTTAGTTATTTGTACCCTCAAGTCCTATTTTTTACTAGTCTAATCTAGTAGAGGGTGTTACAACTTATCTATTGGTCATATATATGAATCTCAACCTCCTTGTAAGCATAAACATTCTTTTTTTCGTGGCCAGGAAACTCTTTGTGTGTTGTTTGTCCGGTGCATAATGAAAATGAAAAGTAGCATTCAAAATATGTCTGTACAAAAATTACTAAAGTTTTGCTAAAATGATTTGACGAAATTGCCATTGAAATTTATTTAGATTACTATATTTCGGGGCTACAAATGGGTTAACCTCGAAGACAATATCTTGACTAATTACTGAAACTTTAAAGAATCAAAATATGGAACCAAAATCATAGTTAGAAGATAAAAGTCGTTTGGGAGAAACTTTTTGCAGTTTAGTCTTGGATAGAACTTATGTACCTTCAAGTTGCTTATCGAACCAACCCAAAATCACTACGTTATTTTTTTTTCTTCAGGTCCATCGCTTGTCCGCTACAGATTCTCAGCACAATTTGCCCACCAATATCACACTAATACTACCTCCAAATACCTTAACATTATTATTGCCACTACCACTTCTGCCTATCATTGTATTGCCATCATACCATAGTGAGCCTATGACACACCTCACTTGTTGCTAGTAATGTGTAAAAATGAAAAAAGAATATGCATAGCGAAGACAATTTCTAACGAGCGACAAAAATCTTCTTTAAGTACATATAGGTTATAACTTATATGTTGTATATAATCACACACATTCTCTTTAGCAATTGCAATAAGTCAATCGCCTAGGACCAAGAAAAATCTCTTGTTATTTTGTCATAATTTTTTCACAAGTAAAGCAACGGCGATAACCTAATATGGTACGCAAATTGAAAGGAAAGTACATATTCATTTTCGGATATGAAGTGGAAAGAGAATATTAGCTTTCAAAAAATGTAAAGTTACTTTTCCATGTAAAGGTGCTATGTAACTTAAGCTTCAGGCACGAATTCAAAGTTCCCTTTTCATTAAGCATGTGAAATTCTGCATGTAATCATTTTGACCTATATATATTTAGTTGTATAATTATGTTGACCTTGTGACAACATCTCATAGAACTTACTTCTTTAGGAAAAATCTCTTTACAAAAACTTTTACCTCTTTTATTATACAAAGAGTTGCATTGTTTGGGGGGGGGGGGGGGGGGGGAGATGGTAGATGTACAAGTAAATTGATAAAAAGTGGAAAGAACCTTGGCATGAAATTTCCAAAGACCCTCGTTATAGATCTGACATGACAGAATATTCTGAACCGAAACTAATGAGCTATTGGCTCTTAGTTGTTTTTATTTTTATGACCGAACTCTAAATGAAGACGTGATCACGATATTCAATTGAGAGCTTTGTCTTGTTAATCATAGACATCGAGTTACATTTGATGCTTCGTCTATAAATTCAATTCAGTTTCATCTAAACAATGAAGGTTCATAGTCATAAAAGCAACTCAGTTACTTAGTTTAATTAGCAAATCAAGGGAGTAAACTGAGGAAGACTGACCTCTAGCATTACTCTTGCTTGGTGGTCAAAGAAGGAGGGTGGTGTAAGGAATAATTAAGTATCGTGAAGGGTGACACTATACACTTATAACACCTAATGATTTAGTAATTGAGAGTTGTTCTTGAAGAGTCAAAATGAACCGAAAGACCCTCATAATGGAAGTTGGAGCTTATTTGACAGATCAAAAATCCTCCAAGTAAGTTTCAAGCTAATGGTCGCATTTAATACCTAATGCACCTGTATGAACCTCAACTCCTCGTCAACCCCATAAAACCTAAATATTATACAAAAAACAAAATATACCAACTAAATACTAATATTTGACGCGTAATCTAACTATGACTTCTAGATAATTAAAAAGAAAAGGCGACTCTTACACTACTTTTAGTATTTGTTTTTAATCTTCTTATATCCACAACTTCAGATGTACCCAAAAATAATATTTTCCAAGTTTTTGGTAGAAGTGGTTGGTCAAAAAGAAGTTTCATTAAAAAATTTCTATTACCAATTAGTTGTATTCTACATGCGAGACTTTATCATGAATTGAAAAGCATTGTGAACTTTTTACCTAAAGTTAATTAAAAGCTTCAAAGTAACTAACATAAGCTTGTTAAACTGAACTATATATGACTTTAGATTGAAAAAAAAAATTGTGACAAAGAGTGTCATCTCCATTGTTATTTTAAAAAAATTGCGTAAAAATACTAGATTTAAGGACGTATAACTCATAATTGTGACAAAGAGCGTCTTACCCAAATGGGTATCTCAAAGTCTGGCTTGTTCTCGAGCTTCATGAGCATTTAACGCCTACTGATACATGTATGAACTTCAACATCTTGTCAGCCTTATAAGACTTAAAATGCTGCTTACATGAAAATAGTTGAAAAAGAAAAAAGCATATAAGAAAGGTTCATCATCAAAATTCACTTACTAAATACCCTTATTTAGATACATAATTGAAACCACCACTTTACACACGCGAAAAAAAAAAATATTTGAAATGGCGACGCTATCACTACCCATTATTTTGTCGCTAAAAGTGTCTATAGCGAGGATTTCAGATTTAGCAATCCAAATTTTTTGAAAGTTTGCAAATAAATAGTAGAAGTGTGTCTTCCCCAAAAATGTATCTCTAGCTCATCCGTGGTCAAGTTTCCAGAGCATTTCACGCTAGTGATGGATGAAAGTTTAAAACATTATAAAACAAATTAAAAGGCAGTAAAAAAGTCAAAAGAAACTTAAACCATGACCAAAAAAAAAAACCACTGTATAGTGGAATTAGATTCACAATTGCACTTCAGAGCGCTTATTTCAAGTTTTCAACCAATATACCAATGACATTCACACAAGGAAAATTTACCCTACATTCTAAGGCAAAATTAAATAAAGTAATAATGAAAAAGGTACACTTAGGTGTCACAATGCTTTTTCTCCAACGATTGTACTCTAGTGAAAAGGCAAACCTCATAAGCATACTTGCAATTTCGAAAAGCCAAAGTATCATCTGTCAAAGAAAAAAAAAAGATGATTAAGTTGACAAAATTAAGCCAATGGATTACATAGGTAAAGATACCCATAATCGGGAGACCACTTATCACATTATTGTAACTAATTTCAATTCTTATCCGTCTGAATTAAACCTGTAATCAGAAGAAAAGGAGAATTGGCGAACAAGAAGAGAAGAAACTAGTGCGCTTGCGTCCGAGATTGAAGAGTTAGCGACCAAGTCTAGAAGCTGTGTTTGTTATTGTAATTGAATATATAGGACACTAAATGATAGAAATTAGCTTCAAAACATATGCCTACTTGTTAAATGAAAACGAACTTATTCAAACTATCGTATAACTTTGAATCTATTTTTTCTTTTGTCACAGCCGTATAACTACATCGTATGACTACATTTCTCTCGATGTACACCCCTTCTCTCATTTATGACAAACAAAATCACAATTATATGGATAATGTACTTTACGATAATAAATAAAGAAAGATAAATAAACATATATGTGAATTAAGAATCCGACAATGTAACAATTTGATCAATTTTTAAATTAAAAAAAAAAAGAATCCCTAAATTTCATTGTTCTGTTGCCCATCTTCCCACCATCTTCATCATCACACCCACATATGCGATTAACCCTAAACAATTGTTATGAAGGCATTTAGTTCTTTTCTTTCTCCTGCCGCTGCAAGACTTCTCAATTAAGGTGCCTCCATGGCCCGGGAAAGTCTGGGCAGAGTTCACCAGAGTCATACCTTTCACAGCCATCAATGCAGGTCGCCGGACTTCATCTTCTGGGCGGAAACGGCGGCGGTTCCTAGAAGATCGGCGCCGACGGTGGCGCCGCTGGCGCAGACGGTGACGTATGGGTCGTTGATGATGATCTTGCGGTGGCGCCGGGCCCGGGAGTCCCTGCCTCCGGCGCAAGGCTGTCGGCAGGCAGCGAAGAAGTGGCGGAGGCGCTCCTAGATCAGGTCGCATCGAGCGGTGAGCATAGGCATGGAAATGCAGATTAAGGAGAATAGAGGACAAAAAATTGGTAGTACAGATTACCTCGACTTTAATGAAAAAATACAGAGATTCGAGGGAGAAGGGGAAGTGCAAAGAGTGAATACTTGTAACTGATGGATTGTGGGCGGGTCATTGTAACGGCTGGTCTGTGGAGAGTGAAGAGTAACACCAAAAAATGACTTCTCATTATAAGTAGTATAAATAGATAGATAGATAATAATAATAATAACATATATAGATATAGATGAACTCAGTAAAAATTCAAAAAATCTTAAATGGACTTGCTTGTACATGCTAAGGTGATCTGTACTGATGTTCAACACTCAAGCATGAATCATTCTTCTCTAGTTGATTCAGTAATATTGCAGAATACGGGACGGCAGGCATAGTGACCCCTATGGGGGATGTTTACAGCTATGGGATTCTGTTGATGGAAACATTCACAAGAAAGAAGCCCACAGATGATCTGTTTGTGGGAGAACTCACCATGAAAAAATGGGTATCCGAGTCATTCTCTCAAGCAGTACTCAGCATTGTGGACGCCAATTTGCTGGCACGAGAAGAGAAAGATTTTAGTGAGAATGGAAGTTGCCTGTCAATGATCATGGAAGTAGCACTAAACTGCACAGAAGATTCACCGGACGAGAGGATTAACATGAGAGACGTCGTAGGTAGGCTTACGAAGATCAGACAGCGCTTTAAGGGATTGTGATGGGAAGATTGAACTAAGGCTTTAATGTTGTCTCAAACTGCTTCATCTGTCTAGTATTCTAAAACATATTGACGTGGCATGGGTGAATGTCTCATAATAATCATGATAAGTGACTACAAACAAGCTGTTTATGGACATTTACTATTAGTTCCGAAAGTTTTTTCTTGTAGCTTAGCCAGATACTTCAATTATTGTGCAGGTAAGGTGCTGATGGCTGGGCAGGAAAACGTAAACATAGCCTATCAAAATTTAGTATTGATTTCGGAATGGTCAAATATAATTAAATTGAACTGAATTAGATTGTTAGGTGTCTGGTAAATATTAAAAAACTGATTAACTTGGCTTTCAAAAACTAAAAATTAATTAAATCTTAATTCAAGAAAACAAAGATTATGAATTAATTACTTTGTCATAGTCACGTTTGACCAAGTAAAGTAACATACTATCCCATTAATTGCAGAGTCTTTCAACACGTTTTAGTCAAGCTCTAAGTTTTTGTCGGGTATTGCTTTTAGTACTTTTTCTCTATACATCATTCACATATTAAAGCCGATTTTGCTAAAAAAAATACTAAAGCTAATTTTGAAAGTTGATTGGAATTTAATTTAAAATTTGCTTTTGAGAATCAACACTAAACAGACTCACATACCTTGAAGAACTTAAACATGCATATATTGACTGTTTGGAAATATGTTAATAGTAAGAATAAGTCCTTTGATTTTTTAGACGGCCTGACATATGTCATTGTAGTATGACAGAGTAAGATTAACCACATCTGGCACCCTATTGTGACGACAAGATCATGTTATATAATATCAATGAACCCGTTCAGGGAGTAATAACAGACAATCCCAGTGACCTTTAAAAAAAATTGTGATAATTATCAGAAACATATACCATCGAAAAATAAACTTGACTAACATCCCGAGCCATTGGGATTACATAGTCATACAATGCTTATAATGGATGACAACATCATCCGGTAGGTAGCACCAGAAGGAAAGAGAAATAAACCACAAAATTAAAGAAATAACAACTATGTTCCTTTTTTTTTTATGGGGTGACTAACTAGCTAAAATAAATAGGCATAAACAAGATAAATCCTAACTAAATCAGATAACTAGAAACTAAAAAGCTAAAAACAAAATCAAACCAACTAAAGCAATAAAGATAAGAACAAAAACTATGATAAGAAGAACAAAACACAACACGTCCACCTAAAATAGGATAAAGATTAAAGGAAAAATTTTGGTTGTTACCCCGGTCGGAGGAATCTTCCTCCTACCCCCTATATAGCGACAATCAATCGTCTCTAAATATTTCTAGTGGCTTTTATATAGTGACACTAAAAAGGTGCTGCTAAAAATTGTCGCTGAAAGTGTTAGAAGAAAAGCCACTAGAAACATTTAGCGACTATTAATTGTCACTACATACGGGGTTGGAGGAAGATTCCTACAACCCGGGTAGGAGCCAAAGTTTGTTCAAGATTAAATTAAACTAGATAAAGCAAAAAGCACAATCAATCACCCACCACCAGCCGTGCCAACAGTAACCCGAATTCCACATGCCTCGATTCCGTGCATCCACGTCGCCGTCGAAAAGCCCATCGTCTCCGACCAACCGTCGATAAGCAGCTCAACAAAAGCCACCCAAGCCGCGCACCTGCAGAAGCCCAATCAGAATCAGCAAACCGGAGCCTCAACAGAAGCCCCTCACAACCATCACACTACCAGACAAAGACCCAATACCTCAAACGACCACGAACAACCACCGACTGAACCACCGCAGCGCTAAATCAAACTAACCTATAATCGGCAGAAACAAAGCAACAATAGGCAACTGCACACCACATGACCTTTCTAGATCAAGGGGAAAGAGGAAGCTAGTAGAGGGAGAGGGGGAAATTAAGCCCTAGTAGGATAAAACCTTGACTGAGACATACCACACTCTCTCAACCCAAGGTCGCACCGTACCCACAGCCCCGCCGACGAAACACCCTTACCCAACAACCACCAAATAACAAACATGGATCCATGGATCCACCAAGGACCCGCCAGCTTACCCCTTAACCTAACGTGATCCAAAGAACCGGCACCAGAAACCATGGAGAGCACATCAGACCAGAGGCGAACCGATGACCGACGCAATTACTAAGGCCGTCCAGCTCTCCGAAACAACCTAAAACCCTAACAACCAGAGATCTTGCCTAAGCTACCACATCATCACCCACTGGGAAAGCCCGCGGTGGTGACAGAGACAAAATTTAAACAGAGAGATGGTGTACACGAGAATCGCAAAAGTCGCCTCTCTCTCTCTCTCTCTCTCTCTCTAGGAAAAAGATCTTGATCCCTTACTTTTTAAATGTTATGACACACCAAAATCTTAAAGATTCGTAATACATCTACTCTCATGTTATAACAATGTTTGTATTGCTACACATTTTTTTACTTATGTCAGCATACTATATTTTAAAGATGCCAGTACAGTGCTTTATAACCTTCTTCCACCACTATCTGCCTTCTGCCTTTGGTATTGCCGCAACACCGCCATGTGCCACTGTCACCTCATATCCAACGCAAATTCATTCTAAGTCAAAACCTAATTAAATCTCGTGCGTATGTGTGCATGCAAAGCCAACTCTCTCCCTCCCTCATTCCCTCTCTCCCCACCCCTTTTCCCCCCCACCCCGCATTTCTTACATTCTTCTGTAAACCTCCACGGCACCACCCACTACTAGTACTGGCATTGTCACATGTCCTACCCTCCCCCACCAGCATCGCACCCTCCCATCTCCAGTTCACTTCCTTTACACATTCCTATACCTTCAGAACCCATCGCTGGCACCAGAAGCGTGTGTGAACTTGGTTGTAATTCAATCAGAGAGTATGTGTGGGTGCATGGGCCTAGTTCAATCAGAATGAGTGAGTGAGTGTGTGATTGAGTCTATATATGCGCGCGTGCGCGAGGGAAAGTGTGCACCGATTGGTGGTGGCTGTGTCATGGTTGTGCTTGGTTGTTCATGGTGGTGTTGCAGTTGTGCTTAGTGGTTGGTAGTAACGCCGTGGTAGTTGTTGGAGCTGGTGTTTGACTTTAAGGGAGAAGACCAAGACAGGGGTGGGGGTGTTTTGTTAGAATGGAATAAAAAAAAGAAAAAAAAGGAGATGGTGGGTAGCACATGAAAGACAAATTCAATACATACAAAAAGGCAGAGTCGTCTTTTTATCAAAAACGTTAATGCCATCTATATTTTGTCCAGTCAAAAGACATATCTGATATTTCCCATAATAAATAGACAATAACATAGTTATCACATAATCTTAAAAAATTCAATGAAATTATCCCTTATGAGAAAGTACCATATGCAGTAGGACTTGGGTGGGAGTTTGTGGAAAGCGAGTGCCATTTGCAAATATGTACACATGTTTTGTACTTTTGCAATAGTATTAGTATCCATTGAAAACTTTAAGTTGCGACATTGGAATATCATAGGAAAAAAGAAAAGTCAGTGACTAGGTGATGCAAAAGCACTATAAGAAACTAGGTATTTAGCGACGGACGACCCATCGCTAAAAGCTCTAACTTCGCCGCTAAAGACTTTTAGCGACTTCATTTAAGCTCTATCGAGTTTCAAGACATCTTGTACATTCTTGTGTCAAAATAGCGTCTGAATTTGTGAACATATTTGTTAATTTACATTTAGTGAGCCGAGCTCAAAACATGTACAAACTAAGATGGCTTGATCATGACTTAAATTCTTGTACATGTTACAACCACCACCATAAACGTACCTGCCATTATCTCTCCCTGTTATAGTGTATGATAAATGAATATTGTATTCATCATTAATCAGATTGTTGTACATGTATTCATTTTATATATTGCCTAGCTACATTTGAATTATATATAAAAGATAAAAGAATAACTACACATTTGAAATGTCAGGTGGTTGAGAGTGTGAGTGACCTCACGAGAGTGTGAAGAGGAACCATTATGGTGTTTCAGAGTGGATGGAGATGAGTAAGGATGTGGCTGTGAATTGACGACAACATTGGCTTGCGGAAGAAAGCTTTCACGATTCTGTTAACGATCCAGGTGAGATTCGTGAGTGAGAAGCATGGAATATAGAGAATCCAGATATATACACTCAGACCGAGTGGTAATGGAAGTAACAAACGACTGATATTCTGAGCCAAGGCCAATCAATATGGCATTAATAAGATCATCATCTGACTTGGGCTGACTAATAGCAGCCAAAGTATCACGGATGCGCTTTCATTTCTAAAAGTACTCGTGCATGGACATATCACCTTTGTTTAGCTGGTGTAGATCAGAACGAAGATTGAAAATCTTTGCCTTGGATTATGACGCAAACATGCGATCAGAGACAGCCATACGGCAAATGAGGTGTGAAGACCAAGTACTTGAGCCAGAATGGGCTTTATGAAAGATGACAATAGCCAGCTTAGTAAAAGTTGGTCCTAATTATGCCATAAAACATAAATTCTTGATGAGCTTCATTTGACAGAGTGGGATGAAGCATAAAAGGTTTAGAGGGTGAAGAGGGAATAATAGTTTCAGAGGGTGTAATGTATTTCGGTGGTGGAACAGTAGTGCCATCAACAAAACTCAACATATCATAACCACGCAAAAGAGGAAGAAATTGACTCTTCCACAAGAGGTAGTTTTCAGTGTTGAGTTTCACAGAAAATAGGTGTTTAACATGAGCAAGAGGGAAGGGAAGATTGAAGGATGAGGAGGGGTTGGAGGCAGTAGTCATGATGTACGAATTAAGGAGGCAGAGAGAGAAAAAAAAAGGATTAGGCTCTTGATAGCATGTTATAGTGTATGAGAAATGAGTATTGTATTCATCATTAACCAGACTAGTTCAGTAACCCGGGCAAAGCCCGATTGAGTTCTATTTAAATGCTATGGGTATGTTTGAGTTTTAACATATTTTGATAGAGTTAAGGTTGGATATTTAAGTATCATGTCGATGATTTTGAAGATTATGGTTTATTTGTATTCGCTTGAAGTGAACCATCGAATTCAAAACATATCACATTCATGCATTTCATATATAAGCAATATCATAATCAAGAGAAATTCAATGAAAGTATAATCTCAAAATTATTTCATAATAGTAAAGCATGTTATGGTACATAAAAATTAGTAAGATTCAGAAATCTAAAATAAAGTATTCAAAAAGTGAAGCATACAATAAGTAATCAATTATTTCACATCAAATAGAATGCTCTTTGCTCTTTAGTATTGTAGGTACTAATTTTGTTTTTTTACAAAAAAATTAAATTTCAAGAATTTATACACAAAATTATTTTTACTCTATTCATTGAGCTTACCATATCCATATAAGTGTGAGACATTTTTTAGTTTTCCACGTTATGTTTTTATCATAGATCAATAGTTTTATTTTAGGGGTAATTAGCTAATGACTCCCTGTACTATACACGTTATGCGATTTGCCTCCCTTCACGTGGAAAACATCAATTTTAACACCGCATGGTCAACAATTGCATTGACAAACGATTTTCTTTGAAAAAAAAGACATGTTTGCCCTTCTTCTACATGTTCTTCATTCACTTTCCCTTCCTATTCTCTGCATTTCCCCTTCCCCGTAGTTATGCTTGTGATTGTGATTGGAGGCGGTTGGGTGTCTGGTGACAGGGCTTGGGAGTCGTGGTGGCCAGCGGTGGTGATTGGGAGTCGTGGGTGGTCGACGGTGGTGATTGGGTTTGATGATTGATTGGGGTTTTGAAGATAGGGTTCAACTAAAGGTATGGTTTTGGGTGGTCGATTGGTGGCCCACGGCGTGCGACATGAGTGGTGGTTTTGCGGCCATGCTGATGGAGTTAGAAGCGGAGCGGATGGATCAGCGGTGGTGATTGGGTTTGATGATCGATTGGGGTTTAGGATTAAGTATGGTTTTGGATAGCCGATTGGTGGCCCACGGCCTGCGACATGATTGGTGGTTGTGTGGCAGCGTGCATGGATGCCTGGTGGAGCGACTACTCTGACATTGACCGTGGGTGGGCCAATCGATTGGTGGTCGTAGCATGGTTGGTCGATTGGGAACGAGTAGAAGTCTGCGGCGGACATATGGGGACTCGGGTGTGCGGTGGTGGAGATAGTGACCGAAGCTCCAGCGTGGAGGGAGTTTGACATTGACGGACTGTTAGGAGGTGCCGGAGATTTGGATAGGTGCCGAAGGTTGGACTGTTAGGAGGTGCCGGAGATTTGGGTAGGTGCTAGAATTCAGTTGGAAGAATGACATTTAGCTAAAATAGGGTAATGAGATATGGGTATTTTGGTCAGTTCATGCAGTTCATAACAGATCTGTCTAATGTGTCCAATTTTCATAAGTGTGGGGGGTTTAGTAATTAAATTTGAAGTAGAGGTAGGCAAAACGCATAGCGTGTATAATACAGGGGATCATTAGCTAATTACCCATTTATTTAATAAATAACTCTGATAGAACTCCTTACCATATATTAAATTAGACATCTACTACAGTCCTCTACAATGAAATTTAAAGTTCAT